>QJNZ01000929.1:0-34239 GCA_004155055.1 Monosporascus sp. CRB-8-3
CCCCCCCCCCCCCCCAAAAAAAAAAAAAAAAAGAAAAGAAAAAGAAAAAAGCCCGTGACCCCTTTCTTTTTCTTGGTTTGGCCACAACCGGCGGGGAGTTTAGGGTGATAGCTGAAAAATCACTAATTGCATACGAACGAATCCGTATGCGTGTAGTTGACACATGTACTCAGGTCCCAAATATAGAAGCTATATTTGCGGTTCCTTGTAATGAGGTCTCAGTGTTCCTTAATATAATGATCAGCCGTTCTTCTGCATTTAGCATTTCCCGATGGTTAACCGCCCCTGAAGGCTGAAGCCGTTTTGTTTTCCCACCCGTGACGCCAGCCTTCCTCTGGCATACCCTGCTTAAATCAACCCATCCTCCTCGCGAACCCCCGCCTTCACTAGAATGTTAGGCTATATTTCACCTTGGGTTAGACGAGAAAGGCTTCTGATATAATCCACCGAGCCTTTTTAGCCTCCCACCAAGGCCTTGTACCCAGACAGAGCCTGTATGGTGATAACATAGCATCTAATGACTGTCCCCTTTAGAGAGTGGGTCTAGACTCAGGTTCAGGATATCGTATTACCTGGTTCTCTAAGGACAGGTATAATCATAACTTGAGTTCGACATGGAGTGAACTAGGTATACAATTTAATCAGCTGCTGCTCTTTCGAACGACGGAGACACGATAGGCCTGTCCTTAGTCGATCTGGTTCCTAGCCTAAAGATATGGCTGCAGACAGATTAACCGAACCGAGCACAGTAGACTACTACTAGTGACGCATAACTGATGGCATATACCTACGTTACCCCCATGTGTATGCAGTTGGGTCCGATATCTCCCTTCCCAAGTCTGCCATAGCGTAATGCCAGGTGATTATGATTTAGTACTGACCAATAACACAGGAAGGTGTTCTAAGTACACGGTCAGACTATGTAAGCCGTTAGGTGCCGTTACGTGGGAGACCACTTCTTCCCCACAATCGCCTGTCAAATCGGTGCTAACGTCCCACTAACACGCGGCTTCGCAACTTCAAGTGGGCCGAAGACGGAGCTCGCCATGCGTCCTGTGCATAACTCGGTGAGCAATGTACTGCGCATTCGCACTTTAAATGTTGGCATCGAATCCAATAACCTACATCTGTTTTGAGCTTCGTCCTTAGCCAACCATCGCCCAATATGACACTTCCCAATCAGTGTCGCGGTGACAACCGGAATGGAATGGCGGAGCTAGGGCTCGGTCATGTCGAGGATGCTAGAGCACGTACCGATAGTAAGGATCGGGATACCGAAGCCATTGAACGAGCTTCACGTGAGGTTGAGCGAGGGGGAACCGCTACAAAAGAGATGTCTCGCATCCGGCCATCCGGCGAGCTTAGGAGAACCGCGAGCAATGTCCTCTCCCGCGTCGCGTCTCGCATGACCACACGATCATTGCCTGAACCTCCGCCTCCTCCAGATGGCGGCGTGAAGGCATGGACGCAAGTCGCGATGGCTTGGCTCGTAATGGTATGTTCGAAACCATCCTGACTGAAACCTTGGAAGTCAACTGATCTTTCGGCAGTATGTACCATAGCCTTCTCAGCTGCTCGTGATTTGATGACACCCTCCAGGTACAAGGCGATGCAGAAACTAACTGTGACAGATTTACTACTTGGGGGTGTACGTAACATACCTATCCAGCGGTTTGATTGCCGTTTGCCGTCTTCTGGCGGCTTCATGCAATGGAAGATAACCGCAGACTCGACATGCGATTCCAGAAGACGAATATTAACTGGTGGCAGATGTCAATTCCTTCGGCAGTTTCCAGACATACTATACTACCACCATGTCCCAGCCCCCATCCACGATATCATGGATCGGCTCGCTGCAAACTTGGTTGACTTTATTGATTGGCGCATTCTCGGGTCGGCTACTAGATGCGGGCCTTTTCATGCCGACCTTCCTTGTGGGCTCCGTACTTCAGGTCCTCGGCATGTTTCTCATGAGTATCTCAACGGAGTATTGGCATCTCACGTTGACCCAGGGCGTTCTTACCGGCATTGGCGGTGGAATCATTTTCACCCCATCGCTCGCTCTGATAAGCACCTATTTCCAGTCGAAGCGTGGGCTCGCGATGGGTATCGCAACCACGGGCAACTCGGCAGGCGGCATGATATATCCTCTTGTTGTCAGGCAGCTCATTCCACAGGTAGGGTTCGCCTGGACGGCCAGGGTGCTTGCCTTCATCAACCTGGCCTGCCTTGCGACTGCTTCGGCTTTCATGCGGCCGCGGTTACCTCCGAGAAAATCCGGTCCCATCATTGAATTAGCTGCCTTTAGGGAGCCCGTGTATGCCGCATTTGTGTCGGGGTTGTTCGTCTGCATGTTGGGAAATTACTACACATTTTACTACGTACGCTTTTCTCAACTCGTTATTTTCCGCCTCGACTCAAGAGACTTATTGCAGCGCTCTGCTCACATAAAACGCAGATTGCATCATTTGGGACGCAGGCTCTAGGCCTCTCCTACTCGAGTGCCTCTATTCTAATCATCGTCCTGAACGGAGTTGCAATGCCATTCAGAGTGATACCTGCCCTTATCGCTGATCACATTGGTGTGCTCAATGTCATTGTGCCGCTAATCTACGCGTGGTGCATCGTCGCTTTTTGCTGGCTAGCTGTTACAAACACGACTGGGCACTATATATTTACGTGCTTCTACGGCATCGCTTCAGGCGGTTTCCAGAGTCTAATCTCACCCACAATAGCCAATATCACGAAGAGGCTGGATACGGTCGGCGCAAGATTAGGCAGTAAGTCGTCCCATGACAAGCCTGAGGCCTGCTCTCTTAACAGAGGATATTGTCAGGTCTTGGTAATATCCTTGATTCTGCCTGTAACAAGTTGCTAATATCGAGCTCTCAAGTGGCTTTCAGTATTGTCTCTTTTGCATCGCTTACGGGGCCGCCGATTGGCGGAGCTCTGCAAAGCGCCAATGCTGGCAAATTCGTAGCTCCTCAAGCGTGGGCGGCAGGCATGACTGCCACAGCCGTGGTACTCCTAACTCTAGCTAGGGTTTTTAGGGGAGGTTACAGTCTCAAAGTTAAGTGTTGAAGTAGGGCGGTTTTAGGTTGTGTATCATCCATTGGTCAGATTGCAAAGATTAGACTGAAGATTTTGCCTAGGTTCTGGTGAAATATCTATTCGATATACTGGAGAAAAAAGCACCTTAGATAGAAACTAGTATCTAGATAGGAACTAGCGTTTAATTCTTACTACGAATCATGACGGCATAGTTAGAATTGCCCCTGCCCAGACCGTCCCTGCATTCCCGATTCAAGTTCACATTTACGGCGTTTGCCCCCGATGTCGTTGATACCAAAATGTGGAGGTTTTATTCGGCCCGTGTTGTACGGATATGACCTTCCGGGCTCTCGCGAAGTAGTTACGGCGGTTGTTGAGGTTGTATGATTACCAAGCACATAGGGAGCCGTTCATAGACCCGGCTCTTGTGACTCCCTACCCTGCTCAAGGCATTTTCTTAATGCTCGCTGATCCGTTCATACCAAAGCTAATTCCAAATACTTGCATTATACAATATCACTGGATTCAGAAAGGTTCCCATGAGGGCATTGTGTATCTATATGTCATAGTTCTTCCCTGTAGCAATTCCAATCGATAAGTACGGAGGCTAAGACCGTCGCTTCCTATGCAATGTATTGCATGAATTGTCTTGCCAATGGATCGAAGGTAACCATGATACTTCTATCTTAGCTTGGTAAAGTTAAATAGGGAGTCCTTTATTTTGCATTCCAATACTGGACCTGTAGGTTTCCTGATATGCCTGTGATCGTTAGGATCATACTACCATGGTATCGCATACTCATTAAGGATTTCTCCTCTGGGGCGGTGATATAGGGTTAAGAGTGCAAGCATGGAAAGGATTTGAAGGGCTCGCACATGGCGTTGTACTTGGTAATAAGAGCCTTCAAGTCCTAGGTTATTCGGTTAGCTGACTATCCTACTGGAATACTGTTTTGCCCTTAGACACCGGTTATCAGCAGGCAACCGGACCTATTCTAAGATCCAGAAGCTCTGAATTCTGTGAAGAAGGAAGAGGTTTTAGTGGCCCGAGCGCTAACCTCAATGTCGTCTCTGGCTATACTTGGTGGCGTAGCAACACCAGTTCAACCTCCTACCTTTTCCGTTTCACAATACACCATAAACATCCCCTCCCACTTCAACACTACAATACCACAACGCTGCGATACCAGCAGTCCCTAATCACTACGATACAACACTGCAGCACACTGCCTCTACCACTTCTTCTCTACATACAATCGTCTTCACTTTCACTACCACCATTATGCCTGCTTGGTCTGAGAAAGCCGATCGGGACTTGATCTTTGCCATCTTGCTCTCCATGAATGGAGGCAAGGTGTCCAACGTCAAGTGGGATGACACTGAGAGACTCATGAACGAGTGGGGTCATACCGAGTTCACCCGCGATGCCATGAAGTAAGTTTCACTTATCTCGCCGTCGCAGAATCTCTGCTATATTTCGGCATATTAACACAAATTAAAATATGATATGCTAACTAATCTACTCTCATCACAGTCAGCGCTGGTCGAAGAAGATCTACAAAGATTTTCGCGAGTCGCGCGAGTCGGCTGGTGCTGGCGGCGCTGCTGCCCAGCCCGCCACTCCCGCCCCTAAGACGCCCGGCTCTGCCAAGCGCGGCCGCAAGGCCAAGGGCGACGATGACGACGTTGATGAGACTCCTACCAAGAAGCAGCGTAAGGCTCCCACCAAGAATTCCATCAAGAAGGAGAAGCTAGACGACGAGGATGGTCAGGGCGGTCCTTCCCAGGGAGTCGGCGAGGGCGTCGCCTAAGATGCCTCTCGCCAAGTTCACTTTTCTACTCATTCCGGATGTCTCGACAGATGGGAGGAGCGGGGTAAATTAGGGTGGACCACACCTGCCTTCTACAATTTGGGTCAGGTTTTCAAGTTTGTTTCTCAGGCAGTTTATCCAGAGTGAAAGTTCAGGGAGGATTTGCGAAGAGGTTTGCGAAGGGTTTCTGCGAAGTCCTGACAGTTCAGGCTACAGTCGTCCATAGATAGGAATGCACCTCAGTCAACACAAATTGTCCTTCATGAGATGTTCTTGCTTATGGGCCTAGTTGGTACTTCGTACACCTGAATGACCAGGGCTGGATCATGGCCAGTAACTGGTAGGGGCTCCACGACCAGTGTTACCAGAGATTTGAAGCCGTCTAGGTTGATCGTCTCCCTCAAAAATGCACTATGGCAGTGGTAAGGTCACCCAAAGCCTCCTGTGCTAAAAGAGGAAGACACAAGCGACAAAGGAATAGTTACCAAAGATGAAGCACGAAATGTCACACGTATCGGCTGCTGTGCTATCCAAAGTGGCTCCATTACCCGGAAGTAATTACCTTACAACAAAACTATGTACAGATGAATGTAAGATGTAAGTATACACATGAAATCTTCCTGAGATAATGCTGGTAGAGCAGCAAGATGTACAGCGAATGTAGCGGCCAAATACGGGCCTGTCAGTATCCCCAGCCATGAAGGGGGTTATCGCCAGGAAGCTGGTCAAGCCACTCGTCGGTCGGGTTCGGGTAGGCCGACTCGATGCCACATATGTCGGTGTTGGCGCCGCCGGGGAGGATGGGGCAGTGCTCCATGCCCTCGTGCTCGGCGTTGCAGGTGTCGATGATGGTCTTCAGGGTCTCCTCGTCCCAGCCGGCGACGAAGTCGGCGTGCGAGCTGAAGCCCGTGCGGTCCCCGTTGGCGAGCACGAAGGGCTGGTCCCGGCCGTTCGGCGTCCACTGGTTTGCGAACTGCTGCGTGTCGTAGTACACCTCGTAGAACATGTGCGGCACGTGGATCCAGCCCGGCGGGCAGTCCTGCATGCCGTCCCATCCCGTGGTGGGGAAAGCCATGTTGTTCATATAGTCGTCGAGACCGACTTCCGGATTGTAGCAGGACGGCACTAATTATATGTTCTCTGTGAGCCATACTAATTTCTAGGTAAATGCGACGCCACTATGGGATTCCCATGGCATCCGTTTCAGGGGCCGAGACACCGGGCCGTTGTGCTGAAGAAATCGCGTCCCTGGGGTCGGGAGGGCGGTGCTTGGCACTAAGGTGAGAAGTTGCTTACTGTGAATATCCTGCCTTAAAGGCGAATACAGACCATCGCAGTTTATCGAGGGGAAGCCTGCCCCAGCGCCCTTGTTAACCGGGTCTGCGATGCCTGCTTCCGAGCCGTCGGAACCCACTGGATATCGATCCGGGTTCCCGTTCGCCGGGCATGTCCACTGTATCGCTTGGATCTCGCCCTTGGACGGGTCGAGCTGAAGCGCGCCGGTTCCGGAGGACGGGGGCGTTCTCTTCATCGCATCACCGCTGATTATCTTCAGGCCTGGGGGAAAAGGCATAATCTCGTCGTTCGTGGGCTCGAAGCTGTGAGTTTCGTTAGCATGTACGCACAACATCAGGTGTCGGGCGTCTCCTTACAAATAATACACGTTCATGTAGTACAGCGGGACTTGCTTGAACTTCCCGGTTTCCGGCGAGTGGAACCATATCTGAGGGACCCAGTAGTTGCTCTTGTCGTTCGTGACCTTCGCGTTAGTACAAGTGGAGCTCAACAGCTGGTCGCTGTCGATGGTCAGGTCGAAGGCGTTCCCACCCATGATCCCGTGCGAGTGGCTGGAGTTCGTGCCCGGGCTCACGATGGGGTCCATCCGCCCCTCGGCGGAGAACCTGCCGGGCAGCTGGTTGAAGCGCAGCACGGCGAAGGTGCCTCCAGCCGCCTTGAATAATCTTTCGTTGAACGGCTTCTCGGCCGTCGCCGTCCAGTAGTTTGCCGACGCCGCGGATAAGAGAGGGGTCGCGGTGGCCGACGAGGCCAGGCATGTGAAAAGGAGTGACTTGAAGATGTACATCGTGTACAACTGCCGGGAAAGGGATAAAGGAATGACTGTGGACAGTTGTTATCGTGGCCCAGCACTTGTCGATCACACGAACCTCCAGTGAGATAGGCGGCGGGCGATTATATATATCTCCATGACGGGTTGAGACCGAGGTCAACCACGAGGGATACCGATCCGACAATTTGGTTGCGGACGAAAGAGGCAGTTGAACCGGTTTGCTACGTACCCTGTATTAAGCCCATGAACACTTGGCAAGGCGGTGCTTTGGGAGACCTAACCGCCATGATCTCTATCTGCTGCTTGCCTCTCGGAGCTGCCCTGCGGAGGATGGCTTAGTTGAAGGGCGGTTCTGTTTTCGGAAGGCCATGGCTGGAACGCTCCGCCCGTTGGGAGCAAACGTATCTCTGAATGAGGGAATCCGTTCCCGCAGCTTTGGTAAGATGTTGGTGGAGCGTGGGGGGGGAACGATGCTGCAACTGCTCATGCAGGAGTCGATGTCAGCATAGTTAAGCTTAAATGTACCCGGACTTGCAAACTACCTGGTGGAGATGAGTGGCGGAGGAGGCGTTCTGTTTCATCTGTATACTCGGCGGCACTCCAGTTGGCTCGTCCGCATCTATGATATGACGGTAACAACGGTGCTTCGCGCATCGTGCGATTGCTCGTGATCTCAAGTTGGTATAACTCAACCAATCAAGGTAACCCAGACCGCTGAGCATGCAAGTGTTGCTAATTATGTCTGTTGGCTGCCGGTTTTGTCGATCCTCCAGGCTCATATCGCCCGCTAGGCCATGTCAGGGATGAATAAGTTGATCTTCCTTCCGAATTAGTCTCATAACTAGGCCTAATCCCTGTGGGAGCCCATGTGCGTGCTGCGGAGTAGGCAACAGGGCGTAGCGATAGGCTCGGAAAGGTGTGTATGATGGAACCGCGACATTTACGTACTAACGTCGACAGTAAGTCTAAAGACCTAAAAATATTGCTTGAAGAGGGAAATACAGGTCAACAGCAGCTCGTAGGCAAGAAAGGGGGCGGCGAATAAAGCTTAGGACTCCGTGCACGGAACGAAGCCGGAGTTCAAAGGATGGCTCGAAGCCACTTATTGGATTTACAGTGCTCCAATTAACCTGAAATGTGATGAAACGAGTCATGCCGAGATGTCAGTTACGACAGGACGATCTCAGTCATGCCAGGGTTGATTCGCATGGACGCTTAGTAATTAAGACTTCAGCAAACAACGCAGTCGCTGGCTTGTGCGATATACCCAAGACAGACAAGAACAAAGTGGATATAACTACATATCTCCGGGCCTTTCGAGAGCCGGATAAGCTATCTCTTTGATTTTACCTTTTCGCTTCCATCTCTATGGGTAAAAGTTCATGAATCATCTTGGCTATCGCTTTGAGTCTGTCGAGGTAGACTGAGCGCACGGATTTAGTAATACGCACGTAGTAAGCTGCTAGGGCATTCCCTTTAGGGGTCCCCTGGCTGCGCCTTCATTTCTTTAAAGGGAAGAACTTTAAATTGGGGAGTTCTGCTTTCAGAAGGTAGCTAAGGTCTGCAATCAGTCGCTTAAGTCTAAGACGTCCATGGGCGGTTCCGATAAATTTGAACAGATGGGGTGAATACGGCAAGCTCTTTCATTACTAGACACTCGCTCAGGACATCGAGAGATAGAAGAAAGCTAGAGGCAGAAAAGAGAGATCGTGGTGCTCATGGATGATACTCCCCGATCTTCATTGGCTGTCAGCTTCGCCGATGTCCAAATAAACTTTGCACATGTCGACCGACACGCAAATGACAGCATCCACTTTTGACCGAAGGGATAGGATCGTCAGGAATGTGTTATGTGACTTGCTGATCGCCAACCTCTTGGTCGGGCAAGCAACCCCTACATGGATTGTAAATATCCTTCATTCGACTCTGCACCCTTTCATTGGCTCTTACGTAGGTAAAAACAATATTGCTGCATATTAAGGCACGTAAGTGTACTTGAGATCTAGTTTCCAACGTCTACTAGATCATAGTAGGTGTGTCACAAGTTCTCTGAGGTACTTCTCTTCTATTACGCAGGATAAAAGACCACAAGCATTGCTTGCGGGTAGATGGCTTTATCCGCACCCTACAAGGCCAGGATCAACTAGAAGCGGCTGGAATCAGCTTGGCGTGCATCCATCCGCACTTCACGACGACACCAAATTCGCTTATTCAAGCCCAAGTATCGAACCACGTGACAGCCTGGAAGAAGGCCTGCTCCTTTCCAAACTTCTGTTTGGGATCCGAGATGTTGGCGCGGACACCGAATCCATGCTGGGTGCCACCATACAAGGTAACGGAGTACGCGAGTCCGGTAGTAAGGAGAGCAGCTTCCATTTCGGATCTCCGTGTGGGTGGCATCAATTCATCGGTGTCTACCATTAACCAGTTAGTAAATAATTCCTCCCCGCATCATCGGGTACTTATCCGACAGGGGGGCCTACCAGCAGCAGCGATACTCAACGGCCTTGTAATCGCCGCTATCTCACTGTCCTCGAGCAAGCTAGGGTGCGCCGCGAACCCGACATCAGCGCCCTTGCCTTCCGCCAGGAATCGGGTGCTGTAACGGCCTCCGAAGCAATATCCCGTCACGGCGACTTTGGAGACCCCGACTCCATTGCGCACATAGTCAATCGCCGCCGCAATGATAGGCTCGGTGGCCTCAGGGCCGTGCAGCCTCAAGAATTCCGTCAAATCGAAGTTGGGGTCATTCAAATCAGCCGGGGCGGGCTCGCCGCCAAACAGGTCCGGAGCGACGGTCAGATACCCAGCGCGACCAAAGCTATCCGCAAGCCTGGAGGCACATTAGATGATGTCGAAGACGTTAATGAGTTCACTGAACCGCGCCACTCACAACTTGTTCTCTAACAATTGAATCCCAAACACATCCGTCAAATACACCACGGCGGTGTCGGACTTCTCGCCCGTGATATACATACTGACTGTCACATCATTAGTATCCCCAAACATAGCTAGCCATGTTAAACAAGGGGTACATACACCCATTATGGACTTCTTCCTTGCCAACCGGGGGCCCGTCGTGCCGTATGATCGATCCATTGGTAAAGGAGTTTCCATAGCTCTTGTAATGGGGCGTGGCGGCGCCCAGGGATGCGACGCCCCAAAGGGCGAGCAGAGATGTGGACTTCATCTTCGCGTAATTATTTATTGTTTTTGGAATTCAAAGTATATCGCGGGACATGTGTCGTGGAGATGAGGAGCCGGTAGACGTGGGGATTGTCGCCTACTTGTATTTCACCGTCAATGCTCTGACCGGCTGTACGGTCATAAAGCCGATGTAGTAGCCGGCCGAGCGATTCATGATCATCATACCTAGTAGTCTAGATTTTTAATGTCCGCCAAGACGGCATAAGTTGAAAGACACCAATAAGGAAGCGCACAGCCGGGACATCTAACTTATAAACGTTTTAGCTCAACGCAGATCGGTGGAAGGCCTAACTGCCGTCAATGGCTTATTAATGCGGCAATGCAGGCCGTTCTTACGCTTCCCCATTTAGTCGATCAGGTACGTATCCCGCACTCGTGAGTTTCCTATATCTGCGATATGCTCAGCCACTGTGGCATGCCACTATCATCCAGTACTACAGACATAGCTCAGGCGACATCGTCGTCGCCCCTATCTTCCCGTATCGGAAAACTTCGGATTTAGCGGTGATTACCCCTTACGCGGCGTCGTTGGACATTTCAAACAGAATATACCCGCCTTGAATACGATGAAGGATGCATTCATCAACGCACTCAGCAAGGATCCTGAGCCTAGTTTCCAACGCTACATAATGCCAAGTAGCGAGCTTATAGCAATAAAGTTAAGTTGCTGACAAAATATAGCCGTTGTTACCCATGTGAAGTCCGATCGCATTGACAGGATTGTCCATAAGTATATTTAGCTATGGTACTGTCATATCTTAGAGGAGGTGGCAGAGACGCACGTCAGATTTGCAGCTATTAATCCTTAGTCGCAGATGTTTGAAAGGATGCATTTCACGACCAGAAGCCTGCTATTGCGGCGCGCCGTCCTCGAGTCCAAGGCAACGTATAACGCTCCCTGCCTGAATTATGGGGAGAAAGAAGCAGAAGCACCGCATGCCCCAGGGGATATTCTCGGATAGAGAACCTCTGAAAAAGTGTGGTTTAGTATCAGGCACTATGCGAATACTCACATTAACTACTCCAAAGCGAGTAGCGGTATGTGGCCCTTACTCAGGGCAGAGCGATTGCGATGACTACGCCAAATACCCTCTGGGGCAAGAGGATTAATCAAATGACGGCATCAGATAGAGCAGAAAGACCGCTAGTGGGACAATATCAAAACCCAAAAGGAATGTCGCAGGATGTCCATGAGGAAACATGGTTTGAAATTCATTGCGCTAAGCCAGGTGCCATACAGTAATCTTCAAGTGCATCTCCAACCTCGTAATCAGCCCTCTACCCAGAGATATCAATAGCATCGAAGACGGGCATCCAGAAGTCACAATCAACCAGAGAGTACCCCTCCCAATGTCGCTGACAATGTCCCTGCCCGGCTAGCCGCCAACAAGACTTGAATATTATCTGGAGGTCGGTCGAAGATAGGTCGAGGTCGGATGGAAGAGTGGGCGGAAAGCGACGTAGAGCGAAGTTTGAAGTGCCAGCACAGTCTCAAGAGCGTTCGCCTGATTGGGGGTGTAAGTCAGCTACATGCTAAAATGTTTGAGGAAGGTTCGAGTGTGTGACTCACCAGGTATTTCGGAATAAGGTGTGGCGGGGTCTGCTGGCGTATAAAAAGGAGCCTACTGTCCAGGTGGACATCTGGACAACTTTTAACCGTCAGTCCGGGGACTGACGGTTAAATGTTATGGGATGCTCAGCGTACACACCATAAAAATAATCTTTTCCGGGGGGATCATAAGAAAAACTATGTGCTCAGCATGGCAGGGCCCACCTTCTACTACTGTGTCAAAGTGCTTAGGGTGATTCCGGCCAGACACGCAAGGAAAAGGGAGAAGGTATTGGTTCGTTCGATAGCCGATGATGAAGTCACAAGAAAGGATCGACAACCACGCTGCTGCACACTCAGCTGGTTGATCCGAGGTCGACTGAGGCTATACGAGGTACGACGGGGTAATAGAGAGGGTGACAAGTGTCTGATATGTTAGCCACGGCTTGGGTTGAACATGGCATTAGAGGAGGGACGAGATGGCGCTGGTGTAGGAGAAAATGAGAAAAATGATAATGGAACGAGATCCGGTTCTTGATGGAGGACGAGTTGAAGGGAAGAGGAAAAGAATGGAATCGGAATCTAGGAACTCGATGAAGGATATTTAAATAGGCACAACACATTGAAGCCTACTGTTTCCTTGTCCTTTGGCTGTCTCTGAGGAAAGCGTCAACGCCGTTCATTACATCACGACAACATACCCAATAGGCGAGACAATGCCATCATTACGCATCCTGGAAATCTAAGTCCGTATACTGCTACAAAATACAACCCATTCTCGCTCAGGGTATGGCAAGCGCCAGCGATCTCTGTCTCCAATCTGGCAACAGCTACGGGCGATGTTCTCCACACCCCAAGAAGTTGCGCACAGCTCGACAGCCGGAGAGCCCTCCTATGGTCCGTTCATCGCCAGCGGCGGCGGTTTCGTGTATCCCCTGACGGCTGGTGATGACATTTCGAAGTGCACGCACTTGCTCTCCTGGCCAGGTCAGGCAAGAACAACCCAGCAGTGCCAGAAACGTCGCCATTCACCAGTTGCGACCGAAAGCCAGCAACTACATGGGCGAAGCCGACTAGACTGATTACCATTATCTCATCATTGTGAAATCCTATCTGCCGCCGTAGAAGTTTCACGGTGTGACAGCGACATTCTATATCAATGAATATCCCCGATCCTTGGATGAGGAGACATGCTCTAGAGATACATAAATGTACAAACCAACAAGTTATTACCGCCCAAGAACCATTCTACAGACCGGCCACCCTGCCTTCAAACCTATGCGGCTTCAATTTGACGCAACCAAGGCACGGAAGTAGGTGTTTTCGCAGACGCCTCTCCTCAAAAGTTCCCCGCGCATCAACGATTGAGTTGAGATGGGTTGTGTGCTTAGTCAGCGCATGGCCCGTTACATGGGTTAGTCAACACGATATGCAGGAGAGACAAGAGAGAGTGGAAGATGCCTATACCACAAGAACTTTGCCATGGATAAAGCGCGAAGCAACAAAGTGCGAATAGCCAGATTATACTACAGAAGGCATTGTATAGATAGCTATGTAGGTCCCCGACCTGTAAAAAGCGTGCGAGAGCATAATCAACTGTCAGGAAGCAGGTAGGGGCGGTGATACAGAACCTTACCAGGGAGGTAAGGTTGTGTATGCCTTGTACGAGGAAAATCAGTCGTAAACACGAGCCGAGTTCCGGATCATTTCCTCCCGAGACTTCGGTGAGCCAGCCCATCATCGGACGAAGGCAACAGCTGGGGTAAGCTGCCGCTTTTTTGACCCGTTGACAGCGAACGGGGTGAGACCCCCGGCCGTATTAACAGCGACATGCGTAGCGGTAATGATCTAGAGATATCCGAATTGTTGCTTGAGCGGCCAAACCTTGAACTCAGCCTCTCTTGTTCTCTCGACAGGAGAAATGCAGTCTTTTCAAAAGTCCGCCTGTCCTGAAATAGGAAAATGGTCTGGACAACCAACAGCATGGCTGGTTCCTTGTTGTCAGAGTTTATGGAACAGGCGGCACGGAGATCGAGGCAACGTCACCTATTTAACACAGCGGGACCGGGCATTATACGCCCAACCCCGGTCGGCGCCAATGCAGGGACCAGCAAAGCCAGACAGGCCAGTGCTCTTTTCGGTGCGCGGGCAGGGCGGGGCGCCATAGTTCCAGGCAAGTCCAGGTTTCTGAGGCGAGCCAGCAAAGCTAACGGAGCAATGTCGAGTGGGGCTCAGCATCCGTCGGCGCATCATGGCGTGGCTGCCAAGGCACGGGAGGCTTGGCGGCTCTGCCCGGCAACCAAAGAAAGTCAAAGTAAACAAAAATGAAATGGCTGGGAGATCGCATCACCACCGAAAGTCAAGTGGCGGGGCCAATCAACACACCGCAATCACCATCTTCCTTCCGTACGGGGCCAGATCTCACCATCGTTCTTCATGCAACCCGGGAGATCTCATTGTTTAATTACGAACTGCTCGTAATTTGAGTCTTTTCTTTACCAACCTCCTCAAAAAGCCTGGCGATTCTGATCCTGCAGTTGACACAACAGCAAAAGGCGGCGAAGGGAAGACTAGACCCGATTCCAGAATAAGTCGCCATTGTTTGTCACCTGCGACTTATTCCCGTCTATCTTTCCCTTCTCCCCCAACTTGCATCTGTTCGACGATTATTCTTGGGACCCATTGGATTGTCGGGTGGAACAATACTGTTGAACGTCTAAGTTGCAACCCATGCCTACTACTTGCTTGACTACAATTCAAGACCACACAACATTATACTTTCCCGAAGTCACTCGTTCACTTCGTCACACCCTCTGTCCCTCCTTCGTCGCACTCACTCACGATACCCTCACTCTCCTTACCAGTTCACGCTATTGATCTGACTAAACAGAGAGAATCGCGAAGTCGAGTAACGACGCTCGCGCATCGAAGTATTCGACGGACCCCTGGACGAACAAACCCTCTTATACTCGTGCGAGAAGACAGACAAGCGAGCGAGCGAATTTGAATTATACTCCATTCCAGTGTTAGGCTTGTGGCATTTGAAATTGACCTCGCTGCCACATTCCATCTCGCCGACTGCCATCGACTGACTGGGTGGCTGTACTGATTTCCTCTCGCTCCTTTCCAGCGCTGCTGCGCGCACTGTCAGAACCACACCGTCACTCCACGGGAGGACGGGAGTGGAACAGAGAGGCACCGACCTCGAGAAGAGAAATCGAGCTTGCTGGGCAAGAGGGATATACAACATAGAGTCACCATGGCGATGGAAAGATTTCAAGTCTCATGGACACGTAAGTTGCTACCAATATCTCTCGAGGAATGATTTGTCTCAGTCCGCTGACATTGGGCCATAGGGTTTGTACCGTTCCTGGGATACCACCATGTCTTGATGATTTTAATAGCAATCACCATCATATTATTATGTGAGTCGGATCCGCCACTGCCATTCCTATCATCGTTGCGCAACCCCGTTTTACTGACCCCTCGCCGCCCGACAGCACTCCTACTAGCGGGCTGCTCGTCATCATCCCCGCTGATACCGGACATCTACCTGCTCTCCCTCTACTACGAGAGGTACACGGCCGTCCCGGACACGGCGCAGGTCGACTACAACGTCCACCAGGCCATCAGCAACATCGTCGGCGACGCCCGGCTACAGGCCCGCGTCGGCTATTTCGGGATATGCATCAGCCCCGACGGAGGCGGCTGGCTGTGCAGCAACAATGCGACGGCGCTGGCCAACGAGGTTTCGGTCGATCAGGACCCGCTGAACCTCATTTGGCTGGCGAGCCAGTTCAAGGACATGATCGTGTTCCCGTATCTGCTGTAAGTCCGATACCCCGTCCCGTGTTCTTCGCGACATGACACCCTAAATTCCCCCTCCGCCTACCAAATACGCAAAGCTGACGAGCGCTGCGCGCGCAAACAGCATCATCGCCATCATCTTCGCCTTCATCTGTTTCCTGCTGCTGGCCACGTTCCCGGGTTGGCACGAGGAGGAGGACAGCGAGGGGTCGGAGCGCGAGATCAAGCCGTTCCCGAGCCGGCCCGTGTCGCAGGTGGCGCTGTCCATCATCTTCGTGGCGTCGGTGTTCGTCCTGGTGTCGGTGCTGTGGCAGCACACGGCGTCGGTGGCCGCGTCTATCATCGCGCAGGACTTCGGCAACGGCAGCGTCATGTCCGGCATCGGCTCTAGCGCTATGGTGCTCGGCTGGTTCAGCTTCACCCTGCTCATCATCGTTACCATCGGCCTGCTCGTCATGATACTCAGCATCCGCGTCCTCACGCAGCTGGCCGACTGATCTGGCCTAATGAGGGCTGCAGATGGAACGACGCAAGGGGGAAATAATGAACCAGAAAATAAGAAATAATAAGGAAGTTTTACGAGTGATGACGATTAGGGGCCTGGACGAGGCCGGGAGAACGGATCCTTGTATATGACATGACGCCCCTGGGGAAGAATCACGGCGTGCTTAGCATGATGCGCGGCACTCTTCCCCTCCTGAGCCCACCCCCTTCCCTATTTCCGATCGACATACATACGCCAGCATCTGGGACCGGAGTTAACAGAGGAATATTTGTGGTTCTTTTACTTTTTTTGACGTTCGGGGCGGTTCTTTTTCTCTCACCCAAATTAACTCGCGTCTCCCCCCATCTCGTTGGCAAAACGGCACGGCACGGATATATCATCTCACCAGGCCGGTATCCAAACGAAGCGGTCGGAAAGGGGTGTGGTATGGGTGGATCGATGGATGCATGTTGCCGAGACTCCACCCAGGTTTTGCGGAAACGGATGAATGATCGGGTCGATCGGGTCGACGACGAGACAAAGCGAGTGCATGAAGGAAAGAGACCTGGACGACTTATTTTTACGCGCAAGCAGATGGAAATGTGAATAATGATTTGTGTATGTGTGAATGCCGACGGAGTGACGGGATCGTACGAAGGTCGGTACTGTGTATAGAATCTTGTTGTACTGGGGAAATGAAAGAAGGAGTGGCTGAAGAACTGGGAGCCACTTCATCTCGTCGTTTTATCTGGATTGCATTTTTCTGTGGCGTGGCAAATTGGCTCGTCCGTAAATAGTCGGAGGAAATACCAGAGAGGATTCCACTGGATAGGCGGCCTCTTTGAATCAATCAATTGAATAAAATTAACCAACTCGTCGGGAGTCTCATCCCACTCCACAGGGCAACGAAATGCGATGCGTGTCAAGTATTCATAGCTCTATCATTCCAACATATATACAAAACTTCCAATCCCCGATCTAAATCAAGGCAACCTGCTTCGCTTAGGCAATCCAGAACCACAACTTCTGGAGCCAATTCTTCGGAATCGGCGGCTCGTCCAGAGCCTCCAACTCGTCCATCTCCTTTTTTCCGGTGAGTACGTCGACATCCTCGACCGGGATGTAGAGCCGGGTGCGGCGGAAGATCTTGTGGCCGATGTATAGCGCCAGGAAGATGGGCAGCGTGATGTAGGCGGCGAGGAAGTCGTTCACGTTCCAGCGGCTCGGGAAGAAGACCGGGTAGCCGTTGGTCAGGGTCAGGAGGGAGATGAAGCCGAGCACGAACCAGGTGGCGTAGGGCTGCAGCGGCGTGCGGAAGGGCAGCGAGTCGAGCATGCCCTGGTAGGACATGGCCTTGCGGAACCGCAGGTACGTGGTGAGGATGACGATCCAGGCGATGAAGCCCGAGATGGTCGAGATGTTGGTGAACCAGGCGAATACGGTGGAGCCGCTGTTGCTGACGTTGAGGAAGCCGAGGCAGCCGAAGGCCAGAGTCACGAGCACTGCGGCCCACGGCACGCCGCGCTTGGTGGTCTTGCCGAAGATGGCCGGCGCCTGCTCGTTGATGGCCATCGAGTACAGGATGCGCGACCCGGAGTAGCAGAAGGCGTTGCCCGCGGACCAGGCCGACGTCAGCACGGCGGCGTTGATGGCGTGGTTCAGGCCGCCGATGCCCGCGCGCTGGATGCCCAGGACGAAGGGGCTTGCCGAGGCGTCGGACGCGCCAGACAGTAGACGCGGCTCGTCGCTCGGCACGATGACGCCGATGATGAGTGACCCGAGCCCATAGAACACGGCGAGACGCCAGACGAAGCGACGCGCCGCCTTAGGGATGTTGCGCCGCGGCGCCACCGTCTCGCCGGCCGACAGGGCGATGAGCTCCGGCGACGTGATGAAGGCGAACCCGGCCTTGATCACGGCGGTCCAGTAGGCGAGGAAGCGACTCGTGGGGCCCGGTGCTACGAGGTACGGCACGAAGGCCCCCGGCTCCTCCCAGTACCAGAACCCGGTGCGCTGGTGGTTCGGCCCGCCGCCCAGCATGATGACGAAGCCGAGGATGATGAGTCCCATGATGGTGATGAGCTTGATGCTCGCGAACCAGAACTCGGCCTCGCCGAAGTACGACACGGCGATGATGTTCAGGAGCAGGATGACGATCAGCTGTATGGCGATCCAGACGGCCACGGGGACCACCTCGGTCCAGTACTGGATAATGATGGCGCCCGCCGTGACCTCGGCGGCCACCAGCATGGAGTATGCGTACCAGTAGTTGTAGCCCATGGCGAAGGCCAAGCTGGGGTCGAGGAAGCGCGCCACGAAGTACGGGATCGAGATGCCCCTTAACGGGAGGTAGGTGACCATTTCGGCGAGGTCGTTCATCACGACGTAGACGACGAGCATCATGGATATGTAGGCCATAAACAGGGGCGCGGGGCCAACAGTGGCCAAGATCGCACCCGAGCCGATGAAGAGACCGGTTCCGATGCTGAGACGGAGTTAGCTGCTGGGTTCAGGCACCGCCAGAGAAGGGGGGGTGTAACGCACGCTCCTCCGAGCGCGAGGAACTGAATGTGTCGGCTCTTAAGTCCTCGCTCCAGCTGATTGTTCCGATCGAGACTGATCTCGCCGGCGGTGTTGGACACCGCCTTTTCGAGCGAACCAGGCTCCATGGCCTCCGGGTCGACTTTGTTTTCCATCCTCTTGCCTCGGATAGGAATAGCCCTCTGCGTCCCACGATTGTTATCCGAAAATTCTGTCTCGAGTCCGTAGACTCCCCGACTGCACGATAGTAGTTGAGATGTTGGCTGTGCCGCGCCGAGATGTTAACCAGGGGATGGATGAGCTGGGAAGAAAAAGGGAAGATAGAGATCAACCCGCCCGCAGCGAATTGAGTTGCGGACCGCAAGCTTAATGTAGTCGCCCAAGGGACTGGTCTGGCCTGGGGTGGGTGGATAGCCAAACTGGTTCTAAGTACCGGGGCTCCGCTGGAGCCGCACAATATCAAGATGATATTGAAAGAGTAAGCTTCCTTGCCGCAGGCACGGCCTTCTTATCGAAGGGCTAGCAACTTAGCTTCATCGACGGCCCCGGCCTTTACACGATGAAAATTTCAGGAAACCTGCCTAGGGACGTAGCTAGTCTGGGGAAGCTTTTCCTATACTAGTATCTTGCGGGGAAATCATGGGCCTTTGGATCAGTCTGATGAGTGGCTGTCAGCATGGGGAGGGTTCGACAGGGGTCATAGTCCGTGTTCGATTGCAGAATTCCGAAGGATCGGGGACCAAGACAGGTTGCTGATAGCGTTCCCCATCCTGTTCAGATCGGCGTCTCCGCATACTCCATATTCTCCAACTGTTAGTACATTCTAGGGTTCCGTCTGGCTCTGTTAGCCCTCAGACATGACTAAATAAAATACAGAACTAGGGCTGGAGCTGGAGCTGGGGCGGGTTTTCCCAAAGGTTCCCGACATCCGAGATATGCAAGGCACGATGAAGCTGAACAACTGAAGCTGTTTTGCTTCATTCCGTCCAATTTTAGAGGCTATACTACATCTCATGCTAGATCTACACGCTAAAGTGTGCGTTGGCGGAGATTGAGTAGATAAGAAAGATTTTGCAATATAATTAATCGAGTAAAACCAACGTCATGTTTCCTGCTCCGATAAGATATTAAAACCAACTTCATAACATCAGCGGTTTCGCTCGGCTTAAGAATTTTTACTCGGCTTAACTGTGGGCCATTCCCCCCGTAGCGCCTCTTAGGGGCAGAACTAAGACCTTTGTCCATAAAGCTTAGTGTCATCCACAAAAGAGCCTCACAACACCTGACGGTATGAAAAGGGGGAAAAGATCCGAAGCTCATGATAACAGAATGCTTAAATACACATATCAAATCGCTAATCACGGCATTAACTGCATTTGCCGATTAAGTAGCAACGCACTGTGAGATATGCGAGGGTGCGACGCTAACCACAAAGACCAAAAGACCAACAATTCCAAGACTCCATTGGAGTCTTAGACACCCTAATCCACCTTACAAGAGCACCTGTGCATATCACAACATGCACATCCACCCCTGTATTTTATATGGAGACTCCATTATTTCACTGCCAGGCGTCTTTTGTGCCAATGCAACGCGTTAATATCCTTTCTTGTCATTATATCAACAGCAACTTTAACGATAACACAACAGAAGCCTCCCGGGCCGTCAGGGCAATAGGCGGGCCGGCGATTCGGAATTGTTTTTTTTTTTTTTTTTTTTTTCCCGAAGATGTATTAAAAGGCTTCAGATTATAAGGCTTTCCAACTGCAATTGCTATATAAATTGATGTGTTGCTTGAGATATTTCTGGCAGTGTGTTGTGACACGCGTTGCACTGGTACAAGAGACCTCTAGCAATGAATAGCGCGATTTTCCCATACAGGTGGGACCTATTGCCCAATGCGGTAACGACCTGTGTAGCGATTTTGGTGGTTAAGAATGATCTGCTAATGACTGACTGGCAGCGTGGCGTATCAATGGCGGTCGGGTGCTTGGCAAGTCAAGCCACGAATGTTGATCTTACCTCGTACCGACTGATCTTCAGGTAGTCGCTTCGGATGTGGTCCAGGTTCAAGTACGTTTTAACTCGAACCCTTCTTCGCTTTTCTAAGGCGGTAATAAGCGCACGGATGGGGTTGAGGTTGAGGGGGAAAAACACCGCATCCACTTATCAGTTTCCTCTGCTAGGCGGGGAGCATCCCCAGTCTCTTTAACGACGTACTCACTCAGCCCAAGATGTCTACACTAGTTACGTCACCAAGTTTTTCATCGGCTATAGACGGCCCCAGCTTTATAGATATTGGTCCCATACGATCTATACGGAAAATTATGTATATCAGAAGGCTTGTAACTGCCAACGATGTGTCTGTTTCATGGCACACGTTCTCCTCAATCCGCTACATCCGTCTCTCAAGTAGCCCCGTATAGTATAATATGAGCTAGCTTGAATACTACGGCGAGTCCATAGCCAACATAGGACTCGGCAACGTAAGTGTCGGGAACCAGAACGGTCGCTCTAATCCTACGCGAATACTTGACGGCATTCGTTTTGCCTCCCCTTAGGTTCCACAATCTCAGGAATGCAGCATATATAGCCAAATACGAGCTTGAGCTACCGCGGAGCGATGGCTCCCTTTCCAGAATTCTAGAATAATACCCTTGAGACGCTGTGCATTCAACCTGGAATATAGTTGTACGGGTGTCTCCTGAGCCTTCCGTTTCTCCGGGACTCCCCAAGTAGCCTAGGTGAAAACTAGAAGACATCCGAAGTCCTTGTGCCGTGATGGGTACTGAGGGCGGCGCTGTTATAAACATTCGCGGCGGTTGGGTATGTAAAGTCTTCTTGGTCTTTAACCAAACGAACCCAGTATCTGAACAGATGTATTTTCAACAGACTAAAAAGAATAGATATGTATATATACATGTGTATATAACATAAAATGGGACTAAAAATGTTGACAACATCCGGATCTAGGAGGAGTTGCTTCGAGCGACTTGCCCTCACCGATGGCATCGAAGACGTCGGGCATCTTGCTATCGTCTAGCCCTTCCCCTTATAGCGATCTAGTCGGTAACTAGTTGCAACGAGACGTCTTTGCAATTGGGAATAATTGAAGACATAGTGAAAGAGGCTTGCAAAGTCGCGCTAACCCGTTAATAAGTCCGGTGACGGTCCGAACTCCATAAAATGGGGCTTTGCAGCGCGCGACGGCTGTGGTCCCGCCATAGACCAAGAGGACAGCCACCCCACTGCCCCGGGTTTTCTCGGATCGTAAGGGCAGCTACCCCATCCCCCGCATGCTTTCTCGGGTTGTGAGGTGCCAGATGTTTCCCGTTTGCCTACCGAGGCAGTAATGACAAGGCTAAGAACCGCGCCAGGCACGGGTGGCAGCTTCTCCTAAGGTCACATCCCCCCGGATATGGACGGCCGCCTAGTCTGAGTGGCGTCGTAGTCTATTAAACTACCCCTTTGTTTCCCCTGCTCATGCCACAGGTCTCCATTCCTGTCTAAGCCTGAGAGCTATGGTCGACCATCAAGGAGAAGTGGTTGCGTAACACCGCTCTCCTATGTCGCCGACTACCATAAGGCCTCACAGTGACTGGTAACTGGATTTACAGTTCGTGCTCTTGAAATTATGGGACCTTGCCTACCAATCAAATGATACGAACTCGAGCCTTTATGAGGTAAATTGCTATTCAAGGTTAGGTGCCATTGCGTCTCCTATTACAGCGAGACCGTATGCGGTCGGGGACATATAAATGTTCAAACTGACTCTTGTTTGGCCTGCCCGCGTTGCATATCGCCCCTTTTATACTAAGCTACACCTGAATATCCTCCACAGCAACGGCGGCGACATCCTTTGTCCCCCTCCTAAAGTCTTCCTGAAGAGAAAAAAATCTGGAATCGCCGTAGAATTCGTTATGTTCGGAGACCCTTCCACCACAGCATGTCTATACCGCCTCGGTCCGCCTTAAGAGAATTTCGCTTCCATATCTAGAATCGCCTCTGTTGACCTCTTGAAAAGCAAGCCGCTCTCACAGCGCTTCACTTTCTCGCTGTACCCCTTCGCTCTATGGATGGAGGGCCATAGATATCTAAACCGCTTTATTTTACGTCCTAACTGCCCCAGGAAGATCTATGGATGGCCTTAAAATCACTCAACCTCTATCAGTACTTATATACGAGCCCCTTCGGAGTCAGTTACGCGATTCTTATCCCTGCCGTCATATAGAAATACAAGCCACCGGTGTTTAATTCTCCTCTGGGAAAAACGGAGAGAACGTTGACGACTTATCTAGGGTTTGTCACATATGGATGAGACAGTCACTGTTTTCCAGCTTGAAACTAGTCTCTGGGCACCTAACAACAAATCCCGTGAACGCAGACTATTAAAGGTATGGTATTGGTTGTTGAACGCCTAAGCCAGAAAACGCGATCGTATGCAAGTAACTCCGCCCAATGCAAAAGTAGGGGAAAAAATAGCAATGAAGAATCCCAGGCCTCCGCCGCCACGACCACGGGACATAACTCAAAGAGTCCGAGACTTAATCCTGAACCACGAAATAGTCAGTCCCACCCCTCCTCCCCTGTCACGTCCGGCCCCCTAGACTCTAGAACCCGGCAAGGGGATCCGGGTTCGGCAGGACCCTGCCGTCGACGTCCCCGGCGCTCTCCTCCAGCAGCGTAGCATTGCCCTGGAAGGCGCGCGCCTTGGCGATGAAGGCGTCGATGGTGTTGCCCGAGTCGACGACCTGGTTGATGCTGCCGACCATGCCGGTGGAGCAGTGGGCGGCCTGGCCGCAGAAGAACCAGATGGGCTTCTCGTCCTTGACGGTGATCTGGTAGACGTTCTCGGCCTGGCCCTCGGCGACGGCGAAGTTGAAGCCGGAGTTGAACCCGCCCGGCAGCTGCACGCACGGCTCCTCGAACGACGCCTGCACCACGCTGTGGCTGCGCGGCCCGAAGTGGAACTCGATCACCGAGCCCGGCTGCGCCTCGATGTTGAACGGCTGGAACTCGAGCAGCCCGCCGCGGCCCGCCGCCACCGTGTGGGTCACGGCCGGCTCGTCGCCCGTTGTGCGCGAGGGCAGCTTCTGGGCGCCCCCGGATGTCGCCGTGGGCGCCGCGGAGACTGTGGTGGCCGCGGCGGCGGCGAGCAGGATGGTAGCGAGTGTCTTGGTGGTGGCGAACATTTTGGAGATATTGTATTTATTGATGGGTTGTGAGAGCTGCGCTAATTATGGTTAATTTGTAGGTAGAGTTGATGGTGTGGTCGATAGGAGTGTCCGTATTTAGATGCGAAAAGACAGGATGCGACCTAGGGGGAGATGCAGGGAATAGGGAAATAAGAAAAAAGGAGAAGAGAAAAGATGATGTTGCTTGTTGCTTTCCGAAATCCGTTGCCGAAGCTGGTGATGCGGAACAAGACGATTCTAACATCGCGAGTCTCCCACCCTCTTTATATCGGGAGGAATTTTCATTCCCGCTACCGTATATCTTCAATACACACACCTAAAATTCCCTGTGCACACTCCGTTAGGCGCCGCCAGCGCCAGCGCAGGGCGACGGAAGCGAGGGCATCCGGAGCGCTGAGCAACCCAAAAATAACCCCAACCCGACCTCCCGCAACCGCAGCCGCAGCCGCAGCCGCAGCCATAGTGGTGGTTTGTGCGGTCGCTACATACATACCTACTAGGTAAGCGATATGTCTATCTATGGATGCAGCTCAGCCTCAGCCCTCCGGGAAGCAGTTGGCCCGTCAGGCAAGGGAGTCCGCACGTGAAAGAATAGCGGGGTAGACTTGCTTGGCGGATACCACAAATAAACCCCTTAGTTAAATTATGTCAGCCCTAACGATTGCGCTGGGGATGGACGCAGATAGACGTAGCGCTTCTTGATTCGTCCGGCTTCGTTAGAACAGATGCTAATTGCGAAGCGGAACTTCGATATCCCGTGCACGCGATGAAGGTTACCCTTGCGTCTACCTAATCTGCGGTTGTTTGTCTACGACGGATAAGTTATAACGGATACCGCAGTCGGGCCATGTAAGTCTTCACCGACATCTAAACTTGGTTCTCCGAATCATCCCAGCGCTAACTACATGCGCGTTACCAACTGCATGCATAACGGTGCTGTTTGGCAGGGGAGACCTTCAGTCCACTGCTGTTATAGTTCAACTCCTATGCATGTAGACAGTTAGGTGTTGGCTTCCCAAGTCCGCCGCCTACCGTCACTCACCCACTCACAGGCCAACTCAGCACCAGAGACTCGCAGCGGCAAATAGAGCGAGGGGCGAGCGAGATAAGGGATGCACAGCTGTTTGTCACGCAAGGAACTGGACTGTACGCCTGTTCAATTCAATTCGATTCCCCGTCCCGAGTTGTCGCGCCGGTTACCCAAACATCCGAAGGATCATGCGCGCACTCGGAAAGGAGCGTGCTCCTCGCCTCTGAGGATAGAGACACTGGGGCCTGATCGAAGCGCTACCCATCCTTAAGTCTGACGCCAAGCAATGCGCCATGCTGGCGAGTGATAGCAAACCCGAGCTAACTGCCGCTTGGCCTTCAGACGACAATGGGGCTTCCTCTGTCTGAGCAGCTCTGTAGACATATGATCTGCAGTCTGATATGTACCTACAATAAGCCACATTTGTACAGATAACAGAAGGCTCGGTTGGAACCGGCACGCAGTTGGAATCAATATGGCCCCCCCCAGTATGTTCTGCATGCCCTAGGGATGGAATAAAACGAGTGATGCATGTGGCATCAGAAGCAAAAATATCCAAAACCTCAGGTTGGGCGCTTGAAAAAGTGCGCCTCGGTATTAATGACCCATTCATCCAAGCTCATGAGGTCCGGCTCCGAGTAGAGCAGATAGAAGTACTTAAGCGTCTCGGCGATCCAGAAGCTCTCCATCTCGTTGGTCTTGCTCGGGTTGGGGGACATGACGTTGTCGATGGCCGAGTGGCCTGCTTCCGTCTGCGTGTTGCGGATGATGGCCTCGAACATCCTCCATCCCTTGTCCTGCCATGACGTGTCACCCGTGATGCGATACATGTACCAGACAGATTCGATTGCTTCAGGCCTGAGGGGATGTGTCAGTAGTACATCGAACATAGTGACCAAGATAGGTCCATATAATGGGGAAAGCGAGGACAAGCATTGGTAGCAATCACAACATAGGACTTACCGAAGAATATAGTTCGGGAACAGCACATTCGAAAAGCCAGGTGGTATCCTCTCGGTTTTGATCCGATCTTGGACATACTCCTTGTGCGACTGAGGACGAGCAGGTTCATCTATGATGGGTTCGACTTGAAGAGGTATTTGATCGGCGTCGCGCTCGATCGTGCTGCCCTCATTCATGTCCAGCGCGTCTTTCAGATTCGTGGTCTTCGTTGGCGTAACTGTATCGTCAGAAGCCGGAGCGCCTCCGAGTTTCGATCGATCTGCGTTTTTCTCCGGCGGAGGCGGCGGCAGTCGCTTCTCGACGTGGCCATCGGAATGCGATGCTTGTTCGATTTCGGTGCTTCGCCTCTCCTGTACACCTTCGGCATCAGTCTCGGCCACACTGCGGCCAGTGATTCTACCCTCTCGCAGTTTGGATGTGCTCCCGTCTACACTGTGACTCTCGTCATCCTCATCCGTAACCTTGTCCCCCCAGCCCGCATCGCCCGAGCCGGCAATGTGCTCCTTGCTTGATTCATCCTCGCCTCCGGTGCCGACGGCGACTCTATTCTCAGCTTCGGCAGCCAACTTTTTCTCCTTTTCTTGCTGGGTCTTTATCGCCTGGAGCTCCTCCTTTCGGGCGTTATAATCCGCCAGCTGCGCATCGCGCGTATCAGCGAGCGGGTCAAGAACTCGCCACCATACCGTCTCGTTCCAGTGGCAGTTATTGACCGACTCGCACGGTACGGCGCTAGCGCCCTCGGGCATGATGCCGCTGGGCGTCGACTCGTAAGCCCAGACGCAGCCGTCGGCGAGCTTCTTGCCGATCTCGACGTCCATCGGTTGATCGAAGATCTTTCCGCCCAGGCCGAACATTCCGCCAAGAAAGCAAGTCAGATGCGCGATTTCGTAATCGGTGACGGCGTCGTCCGGGAAGTTTCCCCTCGTGGTGACCTTAGCCGAGAAGAGCATGTCGCGGTCGTCGGGAACCATTGGGCGGAACAACAGCGATTGTTTGACGGCTTCGACAACTTTCAGATGCATGGTTCGGTACTTCGGCTCCAAACCGCCGAGGAGTAGGTATTGTTTCGGGAAATATTCATACGCGCTATCCTGTGCGCCGCCCATGCTGTAGGACTCCAGTCCATAATGACCAGCCGTCAGTCCCTGAGGTACGCATTCAGACTGCCCCGGAGACCTCGCTTGGTTTGGAGAAGATAACTGCTTAGGGGTGAATGGGACTCCTTCGTCATCCTCAAGAGTCTTGCTCGGGGTCGCCAGTGATTCGTCTAATAGCTTGTCCTCTCCGGCGTCCGACCGTCTCTTCAACGGTCGGGGTCCACCTAACTCAGATTCACCCTGATTGCTATCAGAATTCGGTGCCTGCTCGTGACGGGGGCCCTGGTAACTGCCACTAATATCCGTCTTGTCGCCAAAGGGCCTGATAGGACGGCTCCCAGAGGACTCATCCAGGACTTCCTGAGACTCGGCAATTTCGGCGGCTCTCTGAGAAGCCAGTTCTGCCTCTGCAGTTTTATTGCATCCACTGGCGTCGACGCGGTCAGGGAAGATGCCCGGGATTGATGTCCCGCGCTTTTGCAAGTCGTATAGAGCGTCTGTGATACGTGCCACGGCGTCGTAGTACTTGTCATCCTTAGTGAGTTGTGCAAGCCGCGTGAACTCCATCGACAAGGACCCCAGCTCTGCCAGGCCGGCACCGGTTGAGGCGCGTTTCGGCAGAGACGCAAAGGTGGGCTTCCAATTGTAGTACAGAACTGGCATCCGATTGGGCGTGTCAAACACCCCCATGAGAATCTCAGCTAGTTCGACCGCCTTGTCCAACAAGACGGTGTAGCCTCCCGCCTTACCACCGCTCACATCATACGCGGCAATTAGGCCCCCTAGATAACGGATAGTAGTCTCGAAAACGGGGATCTCACTGCGCGATGACGTCGTGAAGTCAATGTCGCCGACAGCTTTGACCGCATCCTCGAATTCGTCTTTCATGCCCATAATCCATAACGTGTCCAGCGAATCGACGAGGGTGGCGGCCCAGCCGCAAAAAGGGTCCCGGAATTTCTTGGAAACGGGGGACAGCTCATCGTGCATCCAGGCGTATTTCTTGTAACCATCCCAGGCGCGCCGCGCTTCTGCCTCCACCATACGGAGACGGGCCAGGCGCTTCTCCCGGGCTTCGGCCGACTCTTGTTTAAACTGATATTGTATAGTGGGTATCCTCTCCGGCTTCCCAGTCGGAAGATGAATGATGGACTCGGTGGGGACAGGGAAATGTTCAGAAACCTTCTCCCAATGTATAACTGTGGTGGTTGCGACAGTATCCTCCTCATCGAAGCCACCTTTGTTGTCATAGTTGACCTTCCTATCTGGAATGTCGATCACAGGCGCGGGAGTGGTCTTAGCAGGCGTCGCATCATCTGAATCGTCTTCATCTGAATCGTCCTTCTCTTCCTCCTCCTCCTCCGCAGTCGGCTTGGTCGGCGGACGTCGGCTGCCTCCTCCCGAGACACCGTCGGAGGCATCATCATTCTCCTTCAGCTCCGGTATCTTGATCTTGTTGAGTTCCCTCTCCGCGCCCGCATCCGCATCCTCGTCCTTTGCATATGACCCAGACACGCCATGATTTCCGTGTGTGGGGTTTTTGATCTTTTCTATCGTCTCGCTCTCGTCGAAAGTTGTACTGTAGTCGGTGTTGGAGTTCGGTGGCTTTGTGGATGGAAGCTTTCCGCCGAACGAGTCCCACGGGTCGCTGTTCTGGGAGACTCTATATAAAAGAAACAGCACAATGGCGGCGGCCAGGACAAAGTATCGATATCTTCGTAAGCGCAGCATGATCACTCGGGGGCTCGAGAAAGCTCGAGCAAGGCAGCGCAGAGTGGAACCCCAAGCAAAGCTCAAGCCTAGTAACGGGGAAGGGTTTGTGAAGGGGGTATAGAACGATCAGAAAAGACACGAAACTATCATCTTCGAGCGAGGCCTAGCCAAGACTGGGCTCTCCAGCCGGATAATGCGAAGCAGGATGAAGCACAAGAGACAAGAGACTGAATTCTGGAGACTCAGCAAGCACGCGAGCTATTGTAACACAACGGACAATGGTAACAAGATCGAGCCCACCGAGAATTAGGGAGGTATTGATTGGAGTACGAAAAAAGACGCATCGAGTACTATGTAATATATAGAATACGATACAAAGACGAGGCTCTGATGTTGGGGAAGGAAGGACAGATTCGCGATGCGACCTTGGCGCTTTCCTGTCTTTTCTCTGGCAGAGTTATTAACTAAGCCTAACCAACCGTCTGGGGTATGTACCCCCAACCCTCGCCCTACATATGCAGTTAGGGCGTTAAAGTCTTGGCTAACCCGTAATGGATCCGTTACCTGGTTCCTCTCAAGGCTTATGGATCCTTTCAAGGCTTTTGGATGGCTTCTCTGTTCAGTATGAAGGGGGAAAAAAGAAAAAGAAAGAAAGGTGCCTATATTTCGTCGCATCAATGTCTAATCCCGAGGTCTAGGTACGTAATTACCTAATAGGCCATCGATCAGCATCGCCACTCAGGCACGTGCTGAGACCCTTTAAGATATTGACACGCATTGGCAATGGGCGGGACGCTCTCTCAGACAGGAATTACCTACTCATAATTCTCCGATGATAAGGAAAAGACATTTTATCGTGGCGGGTGACGGCAGGCTTCCTCTTTGGCCGTGCTTGCACCCAATCGAAAACTCTGTGGCATCGTGTAGCTTTCCACATGCGGTACGGCTTGGTTCGCTATTCCACGGTCCGAGACGTGTTAGGCACAAGAATGTGCGGATATCGGGACCAGTCCAGACATGTCAATACGAAGAGCTTGCTCCGCATAGGGGAGCATCGCCAAGGAGGTTTAAGAGGGTCCAGCTGGCCTCAGCATCCACTGCAGGGTCCAGTTTGCGGGGTGAAGCATCCACTTCGTGTGACCGTCCTCAACTTGCCGAAATGCATCGTCTCCGGCAAAACTGGCATCTTCTTGCATGCCTTATTTCCTCCTAACCATCCTTGTTAGCCATCGGATTCAGGATGCGTTCCATTACTGATAACCTCCGACTATTCTGGTGAGATATACCATAGTGTATCCTAGAACTTTTTGCAGTGATCAGTACTGTGAGGGGCAAAGCCGGCAGAGAAGTAGAAGGGATTGGACTGCTGATAGAAAACCACCGTAGGCGTTGTGCGAGTCACCCCCTTTGAGAAGCTCGCTCGAGTACGTTATCACATAACTCCAGGGCGTAGCCGTCAGCATCAGGCTCCGCATCATCGTTTTTGCTGTTCGTCCTAGTGCTTGCTTTCCCCCGGCCTTATCAGACTCTTTGACGGTTTCTCGTTTCTTACTATAGCGTGTACCTTTATGGAAGCTGAAGTCACGGACAACCTTGGCTCGGCCAGTCAGAAAATGTCCAAGGGGTTAACGACCCAACCCTGATATAGCAGTATCACGGAGAGTCATGATCATGAAAGTCGGTGCTTATTGCAAAGGAATGGTCTGTTACAATAACATATCTGCTGGATGCATTACAATCAGGGGGAATGGAGAACAGCCGGCCTTCATCACTCTTTTGAGCCATCCCTTTCTTCGCATCAATGATTTCCTGGTATTCGGCCAGCGACTTAACGTCCTTGGGCATGCCAGTCCACGTCAGGCCTTGCTCATCCATCAATCCAGCTCTAGTTTCCATAACCTTCCCCCATGATCGTCGGGAGGTCATGTGTTCATGCCAGGCCTTTTTACACTAGGAAAGCCATTAAACTCCTCATCGGGTTGACAGAATATCGCGGCATCTATCCTATAATTCCAAGGAGCCCACGCGAAATCGGCATACGTCATCTTGTCACCTACGAGCCATTGTCAACCCTTGAGCCCTTCTCGAGAACACCCGGGATGCGCCTGATTTTACCATGGTAGCGTTCAATCGCCGGGGGCAACTTCTCGTGGAGAAGGACGGTAAACATGTGTCGGCAATTAGGAGCTGTTCACTTTTCATAGACCTCCGGATGGGGGTTTCTGTGTCAGAGAATGCCTACCTGCCTGCCTGACCAAAATAAGGGCCCTGTCCGCTCATCTGGAAGTGTAACCATTGCTCACAATGCTGTTTCTCCTTCAATGTCTCGCAAGGTATTACGTGCTCGGTGTCGTATTGTTCGACGAGGTAGGAGATGATAGCTCCGGATTCCCAGAGAACCAGATCTATCTTGGCGTCCTTGATCGCTGCACCCATTAGCAATGGCTTCATAGTAAGCGTGAATACACTTAGAAAGGAGAGTCTTCGTGAAGGGAAAACACTTACTCGGAGCTCGACCGTTCGGGTTGAGGTTGATGAATGGCTCCGACTTGAGATCTTCGAACTTGAACGAAATAGCCTCATACGGCACGCGCAGCTCTTCTAGTACGATCACAACCTACAATATCTTGGCATCATAATCAGTTCTGTGGGTGGGTACGCTGTCAACTGGCCTTCCACGGGTGTGGACCGGGGACTAAAGAACCGTGTCAGCCTCGCTGCCGCGCTGCGATTCGATGGGAGTTGCTCAAGCTCGTTTGTACCTACGCGCCATCCAGGCTTCGATAGGCTTCGCCATTGGCGGAGATGGGGTCGCGCATATGTCTATAAATATAAGCAAACGCTAAATAAGACAGCCGCCTTTTGTTGTAACTTAGAAGCTCCGGAGTGGAACAGGGGACCCAAATAAAACGGTGCATACAATAGCCCCTAACCCTTCGTGCGCTACGCCACAACAAGGCTTGGCAACGTTGTTATCACCGTGTCTAACCCCTTACTTCGTAGGCTTACACGTAGAATGCAGGTCGTAATTATTCTCTGCATGGTCTGAGCAGGCCGTTGTAACAGATGTAACGAAAACGCGCATTGCTATGGCCCCTGGGTCCCTTTATCACCCGTTACAGCTGCCCAGCCCAACCAGCGCCGCCTCGGAGTATCTACGTGCCACGCCGAGCTCTATGGTGGAGGGGGGACGCTTACCACACGAGAACTTCCCGAGTCCCTTGCGTCGCCGCAGTCCGCATGATGCCCCCACCCCCCCACGAGCCACCTCATCCTAGCACGATGCCGGTAGAACCGAGCGGCTTCGCGATGAGATAGCACGCTCGCCTCGTAGAGGAATCACCAGATTAGCCCCGACACCGCGGGGGCCCCTCACGGCGGTGCTGTTGCACCTCCCGAGTTCAATGACCGGCCCGACGGCGCTTAGCTCAAGAATCTATGGCGAGTTGCAAGCGCCGCCGGGGGCGACGAGCAGCCTCCCTCGTCCCGTGCAGCGTTGCGGCGTGGGTCGTGCCGGGGATCCGCCTCTAGACGCTCGACCCGACAGCCACCCACTCGGTGAAGCCCTCGCCGGCTGTGCCGTTCTCGGTCGTAGTGGCGATTTTCGGTGTCCTCGAAGATCACTCCGCGTTTCTCCGGCGTTCCTGAACGGGTGGTCGCCGGTGATACCGGCGATGTGATTCCGCTTCTCATCCCTGGGCGTGTCGAGGACCACGGCACGAGTACCACCTGTCGAGCTGAACACCCCCAACCTTCCGGAAGGCCGAGCCCGACGTAGAACGAGCCGCCGTATGGATGATAGAAACGACCTCCACCGGTAGTTTGGCGTGTAGTAAGGAAGTTCTGGGTGGCAGACGACGATACTATTCTCGCGGCGAACCCTTCCCAACGTACAAGAAGGCGAGGAGGCTATCAAGCTATCAATGACATCAACATGCACCTATGTACCGACATATGTAACTAGTGTCAAAGCGACTGATATTTTACTTCTAGATTATGTACATCACCCAACCCCTGTCTTTCCAATCCGTGAGCGGGGATAGATCTCAGACCGTTTACGCGATCTTGATGACCACCTTGCCGAAGTGCTTCTGAGACCACTGGAGGGGAGAAGATCCGTTAGGGGCATGGAACATACGGACGTAAAGGGGACCCCGGGGGCCGAAAACTCACCTGGTACTCGTAGGCCTCCCTGGCCTTCTCGAAGTCGAAGACCCTCTCGTCGACGACGGGGCGGATGTCGTTGGCCTCGATGGCGCGGACCATGTCCTCCATGAGGGCGCGGGAGCCGACGTAGACGCCGCGGGCGGTGCAGAGGTTGTTGAGGCACTCGATGATGGACGGCGTGGCCTTGGCGCCGCCGAGGAAGCCGATGACGGAGATGACGCCCTCGAACTTGACGGCCTTGAGGCTCTGCTCGAGCGTGCCCGCGCCGCCCACCTCGACGACGTGGTCGACGCCCGCGCCGCCCGGCGTCAGCTTCTTCGCCGTCTCGCCCCAGTTGGCGTCCTCCTTGTAGTTGATGACGTGGTGCGCGCCCAGCCTCTTCAGCGTCTGCGCCTTCTCGTCGGACGACGTCGTCGCGATGACCGTCGCGCCGGCCGCCTTGGCGAACTACGGAGAGTCTCGGTCAGTCGGGGTGTCGCTCCGAGAATCGACACAGTCGCTATCGCCATCGTAAGGTGGAGAGAAATGCGGGGTCTTCGTTCGTTCCTTACCTGCAGAGCGAACACGCTAACGCCACCCGTGCCCTGCACGAGCACGGTCTCGCCGGGCCTCAGGGGCTTCAGGCCGTAGAGGGCGTTCCAGCTCGTGAGGGCGGCGCACGTGAGGGTGCTGGCCTCGGCGTAGTCGAGGTTCCGGGGGGCGCGGACGAGGCCGTTCTCGTTGAAGACGGCGTACTGGCGAAGGGTGCCGTCGATGGCGCCGCCGAGCCCCGTGTGGCTGGCGGCGATGTCGACGGGGCCGAACTGGTGGCCTTGGTTGAAGAGAGTGACGACGCGGTCGCCCTTGGCGAACCGCGACACCTTGGACCCGACCTCGACGACCTCGCCGGCGCCGTCCGAGCACGCGACCACGGGGAAGTTGGCCGGGAACGGGTACATGCCCTTGGGGATGATGAGGTCGCGGTAGTTGAGCGACGCCGCGTGCAGCTTCACCAGCACGTCGTTCTCCCCCACCTTCGGCACCGGCGCGTCCACGAGCTGGAGCCCGTCGAAGCCCTTATCCTTGCCGCTGACGGACCACTGCTTCTGACTGGAAGGTGCCATTGTATGCTCTGATAGGAAGTTGTGGGAGACTTTGATTAAGCTCGGCTCGGGTGTTTAATGTATTACTACTCCTTTGTGAGACTTGGTTATACGCTTCACGGAACTGAATATTTCGCGTTGGGAGAACACGCAGTATTTGAATTACACCCCGATTCCATATGGAACACTCTAGATACTAAGTTCTGGGTGCTACTAATGGACGCTTTACATTTCAAAGCAACACGACGGTGTCATGTAAACGTCACTGCCCTGGCGTCATCTTGGTAATAATGTAACAACTATTCCCCGCCATATCAGCCAGTGGAAACACCAAGAGGGGATCGGCCTATTCCCAAGCCACCAGTTCCACCGAAAGAAGAAGAAACTGCACCCCTACCAGAAGTGTCTGCCCAAATAACTGGGGCGAAGTATCTGTGCCTACTGTATTACCTAAGGGGGGGGGGGGGGGGGGGG
>QJNZ01000930.1:0-34230 GCA_004155055.1 Monosporascus sp. CRB-8-3
AGTAGGCCCCTATATATTTCTAATTTTTTTTTTTTTTTTTTTTTTTTTTTTAAAAAAAAGGAACCTTTAAAAAATATAATACTTTCGAATTTTCCGTCAGCATAAAGGCTAGCTTGTTATAGGAATATATTAACTTTAACGCAGCTTAAATATTACTTTTATTACTAATACCGGTTTTTCTTTAAGATTAATACTTTTAAAGTAAAGTAATTAGTAAACTAGTTCTTTATACGGTTAATTATATTAAATACGAAAAAGCTTTAAAACCTTACGATAAGCAGTAATCTCTATTTTTTTATTTAGGAAAAACCTTTTGCCGAAGTTAGCACGTTTTTATATTAATTTATTTAAATCGATTATTATTAGATATATTAAAAAAAAGCTACGTTTCGGCAAAGGATAATTACTTTATAAAACGAATTTAAACTTAATAATAACGTTCGGATTTACGAAATTAACGTTTGATAAAAGTAAGCGTTAAAGATTTATAGGATTTACATAGTTATATAGTTTTTTACTTATTAAAAAGCGTATATTATATTAGAGTTAAAGCTGTAAAGCTGTATAGTTATATAGCTGTTATAACTGTTTTAGCTTTTTTTAGCTGTTTTTAGCTACGTTACCAAGTGGGTCGGCGATAGTCTATATAATGCCGACTTATTAACCTTTATATATAGTTTTTTATAGCATTAAGGAACGCCCGGTATTTTTTTTTTCTAAGTTTTTAATTAAAAGGTTTTTGTATATATATACAGCTTTAACGAGCTTTATTTTAATTTAATATTAAAATCGAGAAATTTAAGATTTTAACCGTTATAGAATATTACGGTTACTTTAATTTTTTAAATAATATAAACGCTTTTTTACTTAACTTTTTTATTATTTACATAATTCCGGTAAAAAAGCTATAATTAAAGAAAAAAATTCCCTTAAGTTATTTCCCGTATAAATGTTGGTAAAACGATTTCGAAACCTTATAAAGTTCTACAAGGTATATGGCGTTATTGTTAAATAAATATTATAAAAAGCGTTTAATAGTATTTTTAACGAAAAAACCTTTAGGTAAACGAGAATTTTTTTTAAAGCGTTTTATATAATAACTGGAATAATACTTATAATCGGAATAACGAAAACGGTGACGGTAATAACCGTCTTATATTAAAATATTTTTGTAAAAAGCTATATCGTTTTAACGAATATTTTTATATTAAATAAAATTTAAGCTTATAAATAAACCGAAAATTTTGAAATTAAGAAAAAATCGATAAACGTATTTTAAAAGTTGCCTTTTAATAAAAAATAACGATTAAACGTATATAAATCGAAAAGAAATTATAAATTTCTTCGTTTATTTTAACGTTTTTTGTATTAGGACTTTTTACGAATTTATAGGTTAATAACGTTATTACCGGATACAGCCTGGAAAAAAATCTACGGTTTTATAAATTTATTCGGATTTATACGTTAGCAATTGTAAGGTTAACTTCGTAAAAATAAGTTTTTTTAAGATAAAAGGAAAAATCTTAACCGAAAAAAAGTATCTCGATATCCTGGGCAAAGGTATACGAAAAATTTCGTTTATTACCCCGGAAAAAAAGTTTATAACTTTTTTTATCCTTTTAATTTTTTTTAACGGGATATTTATATATCCTTAAAATATATATTATCTTAACTTCGTATAAGCTTTTTTTAATATACTGAAATTTATTAAAATTACGAAATTAACTTTATATATTTTAAAGCGTTAAAAATAAAAATAACAAAAGTTAAATAAATTTAACGTTATTCCGTTATATACCATATTAAAGTAAGAACTAAAAATAACGACGACGATATTATTATTTTAGCAACCTTTACGATAACTACAAAACTTAAAATTATTATCCCGGAGAACGAAAGCAACATTAAGGGGGAAGTTATCTTTAAAAGTAAAAGACGAAAACGTCTATACGGAACCCTTAGTCTAAAAATTTTTTTTACCGAAGCCAATTACTTATAAAAGGTTTTACGAAAATAATACTTACCTTTTTTTAAAATTTTTAAAAAAAGACGTTACGTTATAATACTAAAAACTAACTTATTTAAGCCCGAAGGCTTTTAAGCAAATAATATAAGTAATTACCGAAACGAAGATTTAATTACCATCGAAGATTAATTATTAGGATTATATTATTACGAAGGTACGAAAAACCTTTTACAAAAAATATAAACTAAAAAATATAAGCTATTTAACGTATTATACGTTAACCTTTTCGAATTTAATAACGCCTTTAATAAATATATAAAAATATTAATTATTACTTGCTTTATTATTAAGGCCAGGATCAGCTACAACGTAAAAAAGAATAAGTACGCTTTTATCGTTTTAATAAACGTAATCGCCTTTTATAAAAAATAGCTTAATATTAAGATTAAAACGATTATACTTAACGGCAAAACTTTCTTCGATAAAAAACTTCGAAAATAACTTATATATATAAGGATTTCCTATAAGCCTTCGTTTTAATATACCAAAGAGCTCGTAAATGTTAAAAAACGCGCCGGAAGCGTAATTATTACAAAAATACGTTATTTAATTATCAAAAGGGTTGTTATTCGGGCTATATTAATTTTTTCTACCCGGGCTATCGCCCTACCCTACCAGCTATATACCATACGATCGCAGCTTTATTACTTCCTAGTTTTCCATTTATAATAAATTACGTTAAAACGTACCCGTTTCCTTAATTTTTGCATATCGTATTATTATCGTTATTATATATAATCCGATATAACTTTTACTAAATTAATACCTATATTATATATTACGAAAATTATTATTACATTTCCGCATTTAATAATAATAATAATAACAATAATAATAATAATAACAAAAATATTATATAATTACGTTTCGCAATAACGTTTTTTTAAGCCGGTAGCTTTATAATTAAATTATAAATACATTTTAATCGTTACCCTTATTATTAAAAAGCGGTCGGGATAACAGCTTGCCTTATATTACAGTAAACGAACTTATAAAAGCGTTTAACCGTAACGATTAAATGCTATTTAAAGTTATACGCGAAAAACTTATATGATTATAACAAAAGCACAGTTAATATAATTAATTTTATTAATATAATAATGTTATATTTATAGCGCAAAATTAATATTAAAGTTACGTTATAATAATATTCTTAATTAATCGTTATTAAAAGTGTGATTTTAAGCCTAATTAATTAAGGAAGGCATTATATATATTATGAGAAATATTTATAAGGCGATAGCTATTAAAAGTAAGTTATAACCCTGTTAAAAAAAGTAATATATCCCGAATAGTAACGCTTATTATTAATAATAACTTTTTTTTTAACTTATAGCTTAAAACTATTAAAACAACTATATATATTATTAACCGTATACCTGTTAAAGCCCTAGACTGGAAAATACCTATCTTATATTTTTAACGAGTAGATAGTTAAAAAGGATAAAATACCTATTCCTGAAAAAGGTTTAAAGGTAAATGTTTCGAACGTTATCCTTTGCGGATTAAAGGTTTATGCATTTATAAAAACAGCCCGTCGAAGAGCGGAACGTTTAAAAAAAATAAATCCCAGGGCGTATATCGGCTGTTTCGTCGAATACGTAATTAGCAACGTATATCGGGTATGGATTTTGTCGTAATAACGAATTATTATAGTTAACGAAGTTACTTTTAACGAGACGAAACTGTATTATAGTAATTAACAGAAATTATCGTTTGAAGTTACGAAGTTAAACGATTAAATCGATAGCATCTTTATTTCGCTTAAAGTAATAACTTTTTTAAAAACTTTAAAAGTGATTTTTAATAATAATCCCTTAAATATAGAAATTATTGAAAGGGGTAAAATATACGGTAATGCAAAACGTATCCGAAAAAGAACTTATATATAATATAATCGGAATAGTTATAGATTATCGTAATTAAAAAGCTTTACAGAAAATTAAGGGGGTAAAAGTTGATAAAACCTATAATTCGTATTTAAACGAAAACTTTTTTTAATTTTGCAGTTAGTAATAACCCCGAAAAAAACCCCGAATATATCTTTTATAAAATAGATAATTCGAAACGCGAAAGTATATAACATTATTTATTTATATTCGAAACTGTTCCGGACCTCGAAACCTAGGTTGTTAATAACTTTATACGTTAATTTCGGATAAAGTTTAAATTATATTATTAGGTTTTTTTTAACTACGATAACGTCGTACCGAGTTAGATTTCCCGGATTAGATAGTTATTCTTAAATCCGGAACGCGAAATAAAAAAAGGAAAAAGCTATTTTCGACTATTACGAGCTATAGGTTAAGCTTCGAAAAGCGTAATATATATCCTACCGCTTTTAACGTTGTATTTTCGGCGACGATTAAGCCAGACCGTTTTTACCGGGATAACCTTTCCACCCCGGCCCAAAAACTAACCCAAAATTATATAGCATAAATACGCAGAAAACTGGAAAACGGCTGCAAAACGGAAATAGGATTAAATATATTAAATAAAATAATTAATTAAAGTTATTACATTATAACACACGATTAAGGACGTAAACTTTAACGCTAGCTTTCCATCGATATAGGTATTTATTTTTAAATTTAATAAATATAGGATATTTTAAAAGTTTAAGGTTAAAGTTGTTATTCGAAATAACCTTTAACCCCGTAAAAACCTTAACGCATACGTTTTCATATTAACAAACAGGTTTTTTCGTATATTAATAACTATAACAGCCCGATTTAACTTTAAGCTCCGTTAGCTTATCGCTATTAACGTATTTTTATATACCATAATCGACGAGCTGGTATACGTACGTTTCCCATAAAGATTCGTACATCCGGGCTACTACCTAAAGTTCTTAAAAGCCTTATACGGCTTAAGGCAATTACCGCTCCTGTAATAATAAAACCTATTATTAAATATAAAAAATCTAAATCTAAAGCCTGTTTCGAACAACTTATGCGTTATAATTAATAATTAGTTAACGTTATTTTTTTACGTTAACGATATAACTATAATATATAAAACTCGAAATATAACACGGACGGAGAAAATACTTATAAAATTAAAGTAACGCTTTTATATCAACAAGCTTTAAGAATTATAGTAATTTCTAAAAATAGGCATTCTACGTAACCGCCCGGTTAAAAAGCTATAGCTAATATGGGATATATATTAAAAGATAATATATTCGCGATTCGAACTTTTAAAGTTCGAAAAACGTTACTTTAAAGTCCTTAAATAAAGGGATCGTAAGGAATATATAAATAAAACGTTTATAACGTTATAAAAACTATATTTTAAAAAAGTCAGTAGCTTATTATATAAAGCAATTAATACTCGCTTAAATATAACAAAAACTGCTTTTTATTTATTACGATATAATAAAAACTTAAGCCTAATTTACCTTAACGCTATTAATAACGCCTTACTTTATAATTATTATACGTATTATCTCGTTATACAGTACGATAACGACGAAAATCTTAGTATACGATCATTATTATGCGCAAATAACCTGGATTTTCGTATATAACTTTAACCGTAAAAGCTTCAAAAGCTTTATAATGTAACTTTTCAGAAATCCTATCGTTTAACGAACGCATAAGCAAAATATAATTACTACCTCAAATACGGAAATAAAACTGTTAACATTATCGTAAACTGTTAAGGAAGCTTTTTTTATACATAGGCTTTTCAGAACTATAGGTTTAAAGCTAGATAAAAAGCTAATTATTTAAGTAAACAACAAATAGATAATACGATTAGTTACTGAAAAAGCAATACGCTTAATTACGAAACTAAAATATGTTAACGTTTATAATTACTAGCTTCGAAAAACCTACGTTATAAGGAAAATTAAGATTGAATAAACGTTTACTAAAACGATAATAACGAATAGCTTTATTAAATTACGTAGACCATAATAGTATTAGGAATTTATTCGGCTGTTAAACTTTTAAAACGTTGTTTTAAGGTTTGAAAAAGCCTAGGAAAGTATTATTTTATCCCTGCTATTGCCTAGCAACTAGGGGCTGTTCTTTCCGTTTTTTTCTGGTTATTCGTTTTTATTACATTTTTCTTTTTTCTTAAACCTTAAACCATTTCAAATATTAGGTTATTAAGGTAGCTTTTTAACAAAGCTTCTACAGGCTAACGGTATAATATCAGGTCATAACACTTAAGGGCATAGGTTTAAACTTTATTAAAAGTTTTATTCCCTTTTTAGATTACGGAGCGCTTAGGGTCTAAGGATAGAACCATACCTTTTTGATTTTAAATTTTTCAAAACATTACGATATTTCCTTTTTAAGTAATATTTAGAATTATAAAAGCTTTAGCTGTTAATTTCTAACGGTTAAGGAGAGTATATCAAACCTAGCTAAAGTCGATCAAATAGCTGAACTTTAAATTTACTCGATTAACAGCTTATAAGAGATCGATTTATGCATTACGGATACAGTTTTCTTTCAGTTACAACTGTTTTTATGTATATTTAAAGAGGTTAACCTGATAAATTCCCTTCCTTTAGCCGTATATGCTTCGTTACGTGATGTTTGAGTTTTATATAAAGAAGATAATTACTTAGGAAATAAATTAACTTTTAAAAAAACGTAAACCGGGTCTTACCGTATTTTTTAATTTTTAATCAACGTAATATAATAAACGCCACCTTTTACCCCTTAAAGAACTCGTCTATTTTAAACTTAAAATCTACGATATCTATATTTAATCTTATTAACAAATTTTTAAATTATAAGATAACGATCTAAGGCGACGGAATATACGTAAAAAATAACTTCGTCCCGATTAAAAAGTACGAAAACGTAAACGTATCATTTTAAAACTTTAACCGCCCAAAAACGTTATACTTATACGACGTGGCCCATTATAAAAATTCCGCATATAACCTAATATATCTCCGGCAAATCCGAAAAAGAAATATTAATTAGATAATCGAAAAATTAATAATTCTATTCGAAATAAATATAGTCAGGTAATTATTGCGTTAATAAATAAATTTAATTAATTCGTTATCGAAAATATTAATACGACGGCTACCTATATAACCCTTATAACTTATAAACGAAACGATAATTTATAAATAACGAAACCATTACGGACCGGTAACGGTCCTATATAGCACCTAAAATTAGGTTATCTAAGGCCCGAAATAATCGTTTAATTATAATCTTATACGAAAGAAATCCGTTTAAAAGGTCCTATAATAATCGAATACCAGGTAGGTAGCGGGATAAAGGCTAAAAAATAAATACGTCGCAAACTTAAAGAGAGAATTTCCCGATTAGGTTAAAAAATCGTGATTAACTTTATTATGAAACTTTAATATTATATACTAAAGTATATATGGCTGAGGAAGGAGATATTATTAAGTTGATCTTTAAAAAGGTTCTATTTAAAAAGAAAGGTTATAAAGCCTTTTTAAATACCTATAAAACAGTTATAACTAAGAGAAAGCGATACCGAGATTTCGAATAACGCATTTAATAACTGCGTTGTTAATTATAACCCTAACTAAGCTACGGCGTTACTAACAGGCCTAGACTTTAATAAAGTCTAATATACCCCCTTAGCTGTTAAGAACTAATAGCTAAAGCTTTTACGATACTAAGTAACTGTTCAAAAAAAAGGACTGTAATGGTTAGTTATAAAGGGAAAATTCGATAAAAAAATTCGAGATGGCCTTATATTTTTGATAAAATACGAGACCGAGAACTTTTAATTAAATTCGAATTTATGTCTTTAGGTATTAGTACCTGATATTATATTACTAGATTACAGAAATTTTATTAAAAAGCTAACTTAATAACCAGGTACTTAAGGTAGTTTAAATTTCGGTATAAAGAAAGGAACGGTATAAGGAAATAATAAAGGAAATAAAAATAACAGCCCCCCCCCGTATTATAGGGTAATACCGCTGTTATAACGAAACTTTTTTAAATCTTTTTCGACCTTTAAAGCAACGTCTTAAAGGTTTAATAATCGTACAAATTCCTAATATTTCTAAAGCCTAAGTAACTTAGTAAAGCCCTCCGTAATTATGGCGTTAATCGGTATCCATTCGATATTGATCTTTTTCGTAACGAATATTTTCCAGAGCTAGTAATTATAAGTATTAACGTATTTTAACTTCGTAATTGGACGTACCGTTTTTTTAATAACGAACCGTATCGTTTGTTTATTATTTACCTGAATAATTAATTTTTTATCTAGCTCCAGGCTTATAGCTTTAACGAGCCTTTATATAAAGATCGTTTCCTTTATAATTTAAAAAAGCGTTAACAGTTTTGTTTTCGCATTTAAAGTGGTAATTATATTTTGCTTATTAGTTTTTTAAATAATAGGACCTTTACAAAGCGATATAACCCAGCTTTGCGAATTTTTATGGTTAAAGTTATTCGCGAATAATACGTTACTCGAGCAAATTAACGATCGTACATTAGGCCTTTTATCGCCGTTATATTATACGGCAAGGTAACGCGTATAATATCTATATAACAGGGCTTTATCAAAGGCGTTATAATAAATAAGGCCTAGGTTTCTGCTATATTGTAATAAGTAGCAAATAGCCTTAACGATATCTGGGCGAATAGTAACCGCTTTATATAGTAAGCTGCCGATTTTTTCGAGATATTCCTTTTTCGAAACTGCAAACGTTTTACCGTTATACTTTTTTTAACTTTTTTTATTTAAAAATCTTTAAATAACGTTTTCTAATTTCGGAAAGACTAAATCGTAAATATATCGTTTTTTAATAGGTATCCTGCCTTAATTATAGCTTCTTAGTTTTACGATTATCTAAAATACGTAATTTTAAGAAATTACTATAGCTCCTTAAGGTCGATAATATAAATACGTTACGTTAACTTTATAAAAAACTTCTTTACGTATATTATATTTCGAGCCCTATATAATATAGATATGTTATTAACGTAAAAGAATAACGTTAATTACCTGTTAATTATCACGTATACGTTATCCGGGATTAACTTTAGGCCTAAGGCCTTTAAGCTTAAAAACAGGTTTTATTCTTATAAAAATAACGATTACTTTAACCCGTATAAAACTTTTAAAAGCTTTAAATAAAAGCTTAAATATACGAACCTTTATAAAAAACGTACGTATATTAATGTATTAATATAATTATGCAAAAATACGTTAACAGCGTTAAGTTAATTAAACTTAAAATTAAATCTAACTATAATAACTATTAATATGCGAAAAAAATCTTCCTATTAACGTAAATACGTAAACGTTAAACTTTTTATAAACTTAAAGGTCGTTACGAATAATAAATTTAATATTAAACTTTTAAAATATTTTATTTTTCGTAAATTTATAAATAAATACTTATATTAACGGAAATATACTATTAAAACCGATATCGTTAACCGCCTTTTAAAATATAATAACAGTAATTAATTACTTTACCCTATATATTTAATCCTATTCCCATTACGTAATTATTTTTTATTTTTCGGGGTACCCGTCTTAAATAATTTCTTGTCAGTTTTTAAGCGCAAGAGGGAAGTTATTACGATAAAAACGTTCCGACCTGATCGTCGCCGAGAAAAAAGTATTAAAGGCGGTTAAATATATGTTACGTTTTTCGATTTTTAATTTGTAATTTATATCGGTCGATAATAGCTTTTTGCTGTTTCTATTTTGAATTTTAAAATTAATAATCGCTAAGGGATTTAAAAAATCTAATTTCGTACAACGATACTATAATCGAGAGGAACTCGACGGTATACCTTAAGTTTTTTCCAATAGCGGCATATAGTATTATTTATAATTTAAGTTTTCGAAATTTAGAATAATTTCCGGTATCGGTAATTTTTGTAAAAGGCTTTCGCCTTTCGAATCATTTTATTTTTCTAGGAAACGATCGGGGTCGCGTTTAAAGTTATTACTAATACCCAAATCGAAAGATTTTTTTTCCGAATTACGGTTTTCATCAATCCCCCTAATTTTTTATAAAGCTTTTTAATTAGGATTATCCGTAATTACTACTATAGTATTATATATAATTTTTTCATTTTTGACTAACGAACCTTACGTTACCGTATCTTTTACTTTTTTAATACCGCCTATATTTAAAGGGTTATTATTAAATATAGCTCTTAAAATCCTTAAAAAAGTTATTACTTTAAATAAGCTAAGGATATTATTAATTTCCGCGTTTAATTTTACGATTTCGAATTACGATTTTTACGGCCAATTTTTATAATACTTCTTCGTTTTATTAAAAGTAACGTTACCAACGATAATAATACGTTATTACGAAAAAACCTATATCTAATATACCTTACTAATAACATATCCGACGAAATAACCGATATATACCTTAAGGTCCATCTTTTCTAAACGTTTTATTTCCCGACGGATTATTTCCGTAAATATATAAACCTTTAATCTAAATAAGATAACGTTCGGAATGTTCGCTTTTAAACCTTTCCTAGAAATAAATATTTTATCCCTTTTAATTATTTATTCGTTAAAAATCTAAATAAATATCTTCTAACCTAAGGCTTTATTAAATATACGGTTAACAATATATATAATTCCTTTAATAACTTTAAGCTATAAATTAAAAGAAAAATTACTATTAATTATTAAGTAACGTACCTTCGTAATAATTACGCCCTTAGCGCGTTCTTAAACGCCTGCAAGCTTTTTAATATAAGGTAGTAAAGTTTTATACGAAATTCCTATATTTAAAAGCTATTTCCGAAATCTGTTAGTTAGCAGAAGGTACTAAACGTACCTTATATACGGAAAGGGTCCTTTTAATCGCAAAATATATATTCCGTTATTAGGTTATGTAAACACTGTATACGTACGAGAAATATAAGCAAATTAATAAAAGAAAATATATAACTGATATCTTTTATATTTAACAAAACTTTCTTCCGAAAAAAGTTTTTCCGTTTAATACGATTGTTTTAACCTTAATATATTATTATCTTTTAAGGAAAACTATTACGTTTATTAACACGGTAAATTCGTATTTTTTACGTTTTATAGTATAATTAATCCTAGTTTCGATAATAAAACAAGTTACGATTAATACTTTCGTACGCCTGTCGAAAATGTTATTAAATTCGAAAAAGTTAACATATATCGTAATAAAAGGTTTATATTTCTTAATTTATAACTTTCGTAAAACCTTTTTTCGGGCCTTCGTAATAGTACAATGCTAACAGTTAATCTTCGACGGTAGCTAAATTTTTGTTCCGGTAATTACTTGTATTATTTTCTTAAAAGCTTTTGGACTTTATTAAGTAAGTTTTCTGTACCATAATATAACGTTTCTTTTTAAAAATTTCGGAAAACCTTTATAATCGTTTCCGTAAAGCTTTTTTTAACCTGTTTATTTCGACGGAAGGAACTTTTCGATTAAAAGCTTTGTAACGAAATTTTCGTTTTTATTTTCGAGAATAATTTTATTCTCGGACTTGTTTTCGTCCTCCGGAACGCTTTCGTTTTCCGGGACGCTTTCGTTCTTTAGAACGCTTTCGTCCTCCGGAACGCTTTCGTCCTCCGGGACCGTGCTATTAGGTTATTAGGTTACTGTAAAAACTGCTAAAACGATATTATCGTCGTTATTATTTTCAGCGGTTATTTAAACGTAATATATTACGGGCTAACGTTCGATTTATTTAATTTTTGCTATTTCCGTTTTTAATATTATTAACGCCTTATAATTATAAAACCTTAATATTACATACTAAATTATATACGGTCGAAGAAAAGGAATTTAATAAGTTAATTTATAAAAGGTTCTAGTTAGAAAAGTAAAGGTAACGAACGTTTTTTAAATACATACAAAAATAGTTATAGCAAAAAAAAAACTATATCGGTATTATATAAATTAACCCTTAGTAAGTTATTAATTAAACGAATATAAGGTTTAACTATTTTATCGACTTTAGCTAAATTTAATATACCGCCCTAGCTGTTAGGAATTACCAGCTAAAATATTTACGATATTAACCAATTGTTCGAAAAGGAAATATAATAATGGTTAAGCTTTAAAAAGATAACAGAAAAAATGCAAAAAGGAAAAAAAGGGGTTAGGTATCTTAAGTAACTCCTTTAAGGAAGTTATTCGAAATGGAGAACTTTTAATTAAATTTGAACCTATGTCTTTAGGTATTAAAACTTAACGTTATACCGCTAAACCATAAAGGCTTTGTTAAAAAATTTTCGCATTAACCTTACCTTTAAGGTCGTCTAGGGATAAAAGGTAAAAGGTATAACGGAACTGAATATTTAAAGGGAAACGAGAGTAACAGCCCTTAGTTACTGGGTAACTTTAGGGATAAATTAATACTTTCCTAGGTTTTTTTAAGTATTAAAATGACGTTTTAAAAATTTAACAGCCGAACGGATTCCTAATACTATGGTAGACTAAGTGGCTTATTAAAGCTATCCGTTATTATTGCTTTAATAAATATCCATTCGATCCTGATTTTTCCTGTAGCGTAAGTTTTTCGAAGTTAAAAATTATAAACGTTAACGTATTTTAGTATTATAATTAGGCGTATTGCTCTTTTGATAAGTAACCGTATCGTTTGTTTATTATCTATTTGAATAATTAGCCCTTTATTTAACTTTAAACTTATAGCCTTAAAGAGCCTTTATATTAAAAAGGTTTCCTTAACGGTTTACGATAAGGTTAACAACTTTACTTCCGTACTTAAAATAATAACTATATCCTACTTATTCGTTTACTAAACGATAGGACCTTTAAAAAGTAATATTATAAAACCTTGGGAGCTTTTACTATTAAACCTAGCTACGTTATAGCTTAATTAGCTAACAGGTTAATGGAAAGTATTTCGATTATTCCGGTATCCTTATTTCTTAATTATTATTATTTTTATCTATATTTAAGGAAAGTTTATTACCTTTACCTTTTAGTTAAGACCTTTTAAAGGTTATGCGACTTTTAATATATTTTTTTTTTAGTTATATATTTTAGTGCGTAATGCCATGGTATTATAGTTATAAACCCGGTCCGATTTTTTTTTTTTAGCTGTACTTTCGTATATTCGTTATATTCGTTTTTGTTAAAGCTATTTAAAACCGTATTATCGTTTTTACAGTATATTTACTGTTCCGTTATTTAAAATATTTATCGCTTAGTTATTATACTTTTAATTACCTTAGCCCGTTTACCTTTTATATTACTTTTAAAGCTATAATTACTTAATTAATAAACCTTAATAATTACTTTTTAGGGCAGACCTTTAAAGTTCTTTATAAAAAGGGGACCCTTAAGGAGTATGGCATTTTCGAGTTTTATATTAGCATGAAAGTTAGCATGTTATAAGTATATATTAACTTTAACGTAATTCAGGTATTATCTTTGTTAATTATGCCGGTCCTTTTTAAGCCTTAGTATTTTTAAAGTAAAGTAATTAATAAGATAATTATAAATACGGCCAATTATACTTAATACGCGAGAGTTTTAATATTATACGACAAAAAGCAGTTTTTATACCTTATTTATGAAAAGGTTTTCGCCGAAATTAATACGTTCTTAAACCAGTTTGTTTATTTTAATTATTATTAGGTATACTAGAAAAAGGTTACGCTTCGAAAAAAAAAACTAATTACTTTAAAGAACGAGTTTAAGCCTAGTAATAACGTTCGGATTTACAAAGTTAACGCTTAATACAAGCAGGCGTTAAAGATTAACAGGATCCAGATGGATATTAGGTTATCTATATACTGGAATACGTATATTAAAGTTGAGGAGCCTTAAATTTCAGCTGTTACCCGTTTTTACGGTTACCTTAATTTCCTAAAAAAGGGTTAATATTTATTTACCCGACTTCTTTGTTACCTAAATTGCTACGGTAAAAGAAACCATATTCGAAGGCAAAAATTTTACTAAGTTATTATTAATATAAAAGTTCGTAAAACGGTTCCGAAGCTATATAAAATCACAGAAAATCTAAGGCATTACCGCCGAATAGCTATTACGAAAAACTTTCGGTATTATCTTTAACAAAAAAATTCCTAATTAAACAAAAGCGTTTAAAAACGCCTTAAAGAACCGTAATAGCAACAGCAATAATCGCGGTACTTATTTAACGTTAAAGTATTTATGTAAAATAATATATATCTTTAAAAAATGCCTTAATATCTATAAACAGGTTCGATTTACTAAATAAACCGAAAACCTTAAAATTAGGAAATAGGTAAACGAACGTATTTTAAAAGAAACCCCTATCTTAAAACGCGTAATTAAATATACTAGGAAAAAAAGGTAATAAAGGGTTTTTCAATCTGCTTTAACGCTTTTCGTAATAGGACTTTTTATAAGTTTACAGGTTAATAGGGTTATTACCGGATACAACCTGAAAAAGTTTACGTTCCTAAATACCTATTCCGACTTCTATATAGAAAATCGCAAAGTTAATTTTTTTAATTTACACTTACCGAAAAACAGCGGAAAACTTTTAATTAAAAGAAAATATCGCGATATTACAAGCAAAGGAATACGGAAAATTACTTTTATTACGTTAACAAAAAGGTCTAATACCTTCCTTTTAAAAAATTATTTATATCTCCTTAATATATATATTAATCTTACCTTATATAAAGTTTTTTAACAAGCTGGGATTTATTAAAATTACGAGACCGACATCATATATTATAAGGCGATAAATACGAAAATAGCCAGAATTAATTAAATCGAACGCCAGCTTATTATTTACCATATTAAGGTAACAACTAAAAATAACGACGATAATATTATTAATCTAATAGTTTTTGTAATGGTTAAAAAGCTTACCACTACCGTTTCGGAGAACGAAAGCGACCTTAAGGATAAAGTTATTTTGAAGAACAAGGACGAGGATTTCGTTTTAAAACTTTTAATTCAGGAATTCTTATTACCGAAGTTAATTCCGTAACAAAAGCTTTACGGTAACAACTTTCGCTATCCCTCAAAGCCCCAAAAAAGAGACGTTACGTTATAATACCGAAAACTAGTATACCTAAGCTTACGTACTTTCGAAATGGTAATATATACAGTTATTAGAATAAAGATTTAATTACCTTTAACGATTTAATACTAAAATTGTTAAGTTGTTAAAATATGGAAAAAAATATTACGGAAATAACTAATTAAAGAAAGTAAACTTTTTAATACGATATACGTTAATATCTTTAAATTTAACGATACCTTCGACAATTATATAAAAGCGTTAATTATTATTTATTTAGTTATTAGAACTAGGTTTAATTATACCTTAAAACGGAAAAATTATACTTTTAGCGTTTTTATATACGCTGTTACCTTTTTTAAAAAATAGTTCTATATTAAGGTTAAGACGATCGTATTAAACTGCGAAATTTCCTTCGGAAATATGCTTCGAAAATAGCTTTTAAATATAGGTATTACTTATAAACCTTCGCCTTTATATATTAAAAAACCTATAAGCGTTTAAAAATATGCTGGGGGTATAATTATTACGAAAGCGCATTACTTAATTATCGACAGTAATCTCCTTTTCAACCTGTAACCTAAAGCTATAATAGCAGTTACGTATATCTATTGGCAGTTATAGTAATTTATTGTTAAAAGGTTAAAAGGATTAAAAGGGTTTTAATTTGTAGCCCTAGGATTATAAAAATAAAGAAGCTAAAGGTTATATCTAACTGTTTTCCTTCTAGTTAGGAACCTAAAACTAGAACATATAGAAATTACAACTTAAAGAATGTAACATAACTGCTTATAATATCGTTAATTATATACTTATTTAAGCCCTAGGCTAAAAAACCCCTCTCTAAGTTTTTTAACGAATAACTAGCTAAAAAAGATAAAATACCTATCCCCGAAAAAGGTTTAAAAGTAAGCGTAACGAATATCGTACTTTTCGGATTAAAGGTTTATGCGTTTATAAAAGCGGTACGGTAAGGCGTAAAGCGCCTGAAAAAAAAAAAAAATAAATCCTAAAGCGTATATCGGTTATCTCGTAAGATACGTAACTAACAATATTTATAAGGTTTAAATCCCTTCGTAATAACGCGTAGTTATCATTAGAAACGTTACCTTCGACGAGACAAAAATATATCAAAACGAACAGCAGAAATCCTCGTTCGAAATTACGGAACTAAACGGCCAGATCGATAACATCTTAATCCCACCTAAAATAATAACCTTTTTAAAAAAACGTTTAAAGCTATTTTTAATAGCGATCCCTTAAAGGTAAGTATTACCAAGGGGGTGAAAAATTCGGAATCCGAAGAAATTATTTACAATACGGTCGTAGTAGCTATAAATTTTCCTAATTAAGAAGCTTTACGAAAAACTAGGTAGGTAAAAGCTAATAAAGCCCATAACCCGTATTTAAACGAAAATTCTTTTAATTCTGTAATTTATAATAATTCCGAAAAAAACCCTAATCGTATCCCTAATAAAACGGACGATTCGAAACGCAAGGCTATATAACCTTATTTACCTATACCCGGAATTACTCCAGCCCCGAAATATCTAAATAATTAATAATACCGCGTACCTTTACCGGATAAAACTTAAAATGTATTACTAGGTTTTTTTTTTTTTTTTTTTTTTTTTTAGTTACGGTAACGCCGTACCAAGTTAAATTTCCTAAATTAATTAGTTATTTTTAAATCCCGTACGTAAAGCGGAAAAAAAAGGAAATTACTTTCGACCAATATTAGCTATAAGTTAAAATACGAAAAACGCAATATTTATTTAACAGCTTTTAACGTTATTTTTACGGCTACGTTTACGTTTAAATATCTTAATTATAAAAATTTTCCTCCACCGCCTAAACACTAGCAGGAAACTATTTAATACGAGTACGCTAAGGAATAAAAAGTAACTGCGCAAAAAAAAAAAAAAAAAGAAAATAAAATCAGATATACCGCGTTAAAAAGTTAATTACCGTTACCCTAATGTAAAAAGCTATTAAAAACGTCGGACCTAACGTTATCCTTTCGTTAATATAAGTATTTACCTATAAATTTAACAAATACGAGATATTTCAAAAATTTAAGGCGAAAATCATTATCTAAGGCGATTTCCAACCTCGTAAAAACCTTAACGCGTACGCTTTTACGCTAGTAGGAAAATCTTTCCGCATGTTTATAACCGTTATAGCCCGATTTAATCTTAAGCTTCGTCAGCTTGACGTTATTAACGCATTCCTATATAACTACTTCGACGAGCTAGTATACGTACGTTTTTTACAAGGATTTGCACGTCCGGGCTATTGCTTAAGATTTTTAAAGGTCCTATACGGCTTAAGGCGATTATTATTTCTATGGTAACGGGACTTTTTTAAAGGCTTAAAAAAACTAGGACTAAAACCTGTTCCGGATAATCCCTGTATTATAACGAATAACAAACTAACGCGATTTTTTTACGTTAATAATATAACTATAATATACAAAACTTACGATATAATACGTACGGAAGAATTTTTACGGTAATTAAAATAACGTTTTTATATTAACGACCTTAAAAGGCTTTAATAATTTCTCGGGATACGTATTACGCGTAACCGCGTAATTAAAAAACTGTAACTTTTACAAAATATTTATTAGAAAAAAGTATATTTACGATTCGAAATATCTAAAGTTAAAAAGCGTTATTTTAAAATCCCTAGATAAAGAAATTTTAAGAAGTTTTAAGGTAAAGCGTCCGTAAGCTCGAAAAAACTATATCTCGAAAAGGTCGACAGCTTATTATATAAAACGATTAATATTCGCCCGGACTTAATTAAAGTTACTTTTTATTTATTACAATATTATAAAAATCCAAGCTTTACGTACTTAGACGCCGTTAACGAAACTATTCTTTACGTTTATTTTATACGCACCTTAACTTTAAAATTCGAAAGTAACGAAAACCTTAACGTAAAAACGTTCCTTTACGTAAATAACGCCTTTTTTACAAACTATCCTAATCGGAAAAATTTTTCAGGATTCGTATTATTACTTATCGGTGGCCCTATCGTATAAGAAACTAATAAACAGGATACAGTTATTATTTTAAGTACGAAAGGAAAGCTTTTATCTTTTTTATAAATAATTGAAAAAGCTTTTTTTATGCTAAGGCTATTTAAAGCTATAGGCCTAAAGCTAAGAACGGACCTAATTATTCAGGTAAATAATAAACAGACGATATAGTTAATTATTAAAGAAATCATACGCCTAATTACGAAGCTAAAGTATGTTAATATCCAAAATCATTAGTTTCGCAAAGTTTACGTAATAAGAAAGATAAAGGTCGAATAAACGCCTACTAACGCCATAGTAGCTAACGGGCTTACTAAGCTACTGAAGCTATAGCAGTATTAGTAATTTATTCGGTTACTAAATTTTAAAAACGTTACTTTAAAGCTTAAAAAAACCTAGAAAAGCGTTATTATATCCTTACGATTGCCCAGCAACTAGGGGCTGTTGCCCTAATTCCTTTTTAACTACTTATTTCCGTTATACCTTCTATCTTTATTACTAAACAATTTTAAAGATAAGGTTAGTAAGGAAGCTTTTTAAAAAAGCTTCTGTAATTTAGCGGTATAACGTCGGGTTCTAATACCTAAAGATATAGGTTCGAATTTAATCAGAAGTTCGGGTATCTCTAATAATTTCCCTAGGGAAATTACTAAAGCTGCCAAATTTCCTTTTTTCCTTTTTGCGTATTTCTGTTGCTAACTACTATTATATTTCCTTTTTGGGCAGTTACTTAATATCGTAAAAGCTTTAGCTATTAGTTCCTAACAGCTAAAGGGGTATATTAAATCTAGCTACGCTATAACGTAATTAATTAACAGGTTTATAAAAATTACTCCGGTTATTTCGGTATTCTTATCTTTTAATTATAACTATTTTTATCTATATTTAGGGAAAGTTTATTACCTTTATTTTTTATCTAAAACCTTCTAAAAATTATAAAACCTTTAATACATTTTTTCTTCAGTTATATACTTTAATACGTAATGCCAGGGTTTTATATTTACGGTTAAGGTTATCCGCAAAAAATGCGTTATTCGCGTATAATAACGACCGTACGTTAAGATCCTTAATACTACCGTATTGTATAGCGAGATAACGCGTATAATAGCTATATAATAAGGCTTTATTAATAACGTTAAAGTAAATAGAACCTGGATTCTTGCTATATCGTAATAGGTAGGAAATAGCTTTTGTTATATCTGGGCGAGTATTAATCGCTTTATATAATAAATTATCGACTTTTTCGAAATCTAGCTTTTTCGACGTTACAAACGTTTCGTTTATATATTCCTTAAGATCTTTTTATTTAGGGACCTTAAAGTAACGTTTTTTTAGCTTTAAAAGTTCGAATCGCGAATATATTTTCTCTTAATAATCGTCCTGTACCAGCTATAACTTCCTAGCCGGGCGATTACGTAAAATACGTATTTTTAAAAATTACTATAACTTCTTAAGGTCGTTAATATAAAAGCGTTATTTTAATTTCGCAAGGATTTCCTTTATACGTACTATATCTCGAGTTTTATATATTATGATTATATCGATAACGTAAAAGAATAACGTTAAATAACTATTAGTTATAACGTATAAATCGTCCGAAATAGGCTTTAAACCTAGATTCTTTATACTTAAAAATAAGTCTTATTATTATAGGAACGGTAATCGCCTTAAGCCGTATAAGACCTTTAAAAGCTTTAAGTAATAGTCCGGACGTACGAATCCCTATAGGAAACGTACGTATACTAGCTCGTCGATTACGCTGTATAAAAACGCGTTAATAGCGTTAAGTTAACGGAGCTTAAGGTTAAATCGAGCTATTATAGCTATTAATATGCGAAAAAACCTTTTTACTGGTATAAAAGCGTATACGTTAAGGTCCTTACGGGATTAAAGGTTCCCTCGGATAACAACTTTAACCTTAAACTTTTAAAGTATTCCGTATTTATTAAATTTATAAGCAAATACTTATATTAATAAAAGAATAACGTTAAAGCTTACGTCGTTAATTATGTCTTAAAATATAATAACTTTAATTAATTACTCCACCCGATATATCTAATCCTATTCCCGTTTTGTAGCCGCTTTTTAATCCTTTGCGTATTTATATTGCATGGTTTTAGGTTAATTTTTAACCGGGGGAAGGAGGTTATCCCGATAAAGACGGTCTGGCTTTATCGCCGCCGAAAATATAGCGTTAAAGGCGGTAAGATATATGTTACGTTTTTCGAATTTTAGTTTATAGTTCGTATTAATTAAAGGTGGTTTTTTTCTTTTTCCGTTTTACGTTCCGAATTTAAAAATAGCTATTTGGTTTAGAAAATCTAGCTCGGTATAACGTTACCGTAACTGAAAAGGATTTAGTAATATAATATAAGTTTTACCCGGCGTTAATATACAAAATTATTAATAATTTAAGTCTTTAAGGTGTAAAGTAATTTCGGGTATAGGTAAATAAAGCTAGGTAACTTTGCGTTTCGAATTATCCGTTTTATTAAAAATATATTCAAGGTTTTTTTCGGGGTTATTACTAATTACCGAATTAAAGGAATTTTCGTTTAAATACAAATTATAAGCTTTATTAACTTTTACCTTTTTAGTTTTTTATAAATCTTTTTAATTAGGATAATCCGTAATTATTACGATTATATCGTATATAAGTTCGTTTTCGGATAGGTTTTATATTACCGTATATCTTATTCTTTTAGTAATACCCGTATTTAAAAAATTATTATTAAAAATAGCTTTTAAAATCCTTAAAAAAATTATTATCCGGGTAAAATTAAAATGCTGTTAATTTAATCGTTTAATTTCGCGATTTAAAGCGACGATTTTTATTATTCGCTATAATACAGTTTCGTCTCGTTAAAGATAACGTTTTTAATTGTAATAATTCGTTATTACGAAGGAATTTATATTCGATATATGCCTTAAGATTTATTATTTTTAAACGTTCCGTTTTTTAACGGGCTGCTTTTATAAATATATAAACCTTTAATCCGAAACGGATAACGTTCGAAATGTTTGCTTTTAAACCTTTTTCGGAAATAGGTATTTTATTTTTTTTAACTATTTATTCGTTAAAGATTTAAATAGGTATTTTTTAGCTTAAAGTTTTATTAGGTATACGGTTAGTAATATATATAGTTATTTTAATAATTTCGAACTATAAATTAAAAGGAAAATTATTGTTAATAATTAGGTAACGTATTTTCGTGATAATTACGCTGTCGGCGCGTTTTTAAATATTTGTAGGCTTTTTATTATATAAAGACGATTATGTTTATTAAAGCGGTAAAAGCGTATATTTTTTGTTTTAAAGTATAGTTTATTCTAGCTTTAATAGTAAGGCCGGTAATAATCAACGTTTTTATCCGTTTATTAAAGGCGTTATTAAATTCGAAAATGTTAATGTATATTGTATTATAAAGTTTCCGTTTCCTAATTTATATTTTTCGCAAAAGTTTTTTTCGTATTTTCGTAATAGCATAATTCTAACAATTGATTTTCGACAGTAACTAAATTTTCGTTCCGATAATAGTTTGTATTATTTTTTTAAGGGTTTTCGGGCTTAAATAAGCTAGTTTTCGGTATTATAACGTAACGTCTCTTTTTAAAGGTTTTAAAAAAAGGCGAAAGTTATTTTCGTAAAGCTTTTTTTAAATCGTTAGCTTTAATAAAAAGAATTTTTAAATTAAAGGTTCCGTATCGACGTTTTCGTTTTCGCTTTCGAAAATAACTTTTTTTTCGAAGTTGCTTTTATTTTCCGGAATTATAACTTTAAGTTTTTTAATTATTTTATAAGCTATTAAAATAATAGTATTATCGTTATTATGTTTAGTTATTAGCTTAATATTATATATAACGGATTAACGTTCGATTTAATTAACTTTCGTTATTTTTATTCCTTACGTTTTATAATATATAACGTTGATTTCGTAATTTTAATAAATTTCAACCTATTAAAATAACCTATACGAAAGTGGATTAATATATATCTTAGGTATATATATAAATCTTTTTAAAAAAAAATGCTAAACTTTTTTTCCGGTATAATAAGCGAAATTTTTCTTATATTTTCGCCTATGTTGCTAAGATATTTTTTTCCGGTTAAGATCTTTTTTTTTATTGTAAAAAGGCTTATATTTATAAAATTAACTTTAGGATTTCCTATATAAAAGTTCGAATAAATATTTAGGCGTATAAACCTTTTTAAGTTATATTCTGTAGTAACGTTATTAGCTTATAAATTCGTAGGGAGTTTTATTATAAAAAGCGTTAATATAGTTTAAGAAGTTTATAACTGGTTTTTTTTTTTTTTTTTTTTTTATATATACGTTTAATCATTATTTTCTGCTAAAGGGTACTGCCGGTTTAAATTAAAATGTCGTGCTTTATAAGTTAACTTGATAATATATACTTTTTTTACGATATATTTGCTTAATAATATATTAAGTTATATAGCAATATAAATAAGTATATAATAGGTATAAGTTTATAATATATATTAAAATAATTTTCTGGGCGGAAGTTATATTATCGAGTTAAATATATATTTTTAACTTTTATACGCGTTAAGTTATTAATAAAAACGTTATAAAAGAGGTAAAAATAATAGGTAAAGTGGCGATAAGGCCGGTAAGGGCTGGCGATAAGCTGGAACAGTTATAACGGGCTGTAAATAGTTGTTAAAAACGCGAAATTGATATGAATTTTGCTTTAAAATAAAACGTTAAAATATATCAAGTTCCGAAGCCGTATATCTTAACGCGTATAAAAGCTACCAACTTATAATTAGGACGAGGATATAGCTTTCGTCGAAGGTTATATTTTAATATCGTATACGTTTATATAGCTGTTATATTAACGTTTAAATATATTTTAATAATAAATTATATTATAAGTTATATATGTATATTTAGGTATATTAAAATGTATTTAATAGTTATAATGCCGTATACGGTATTTAAAATGTAGCCCTCGCCGAGGGCTATATTCTTGTCCGTATTATAAGTTAATAGCCTTTATACGCGTTAAGATATACGGCTTAAAAGCTTGATATATTTAACGTTTTATTTTAATATAAAATTTGTAACGATTTCGAAGTTATCTTAGTAAAATTTAATAACTTTCGTAGTAATTACCGTTTTTATCTATTTAAAACGTTTTTCGTTAATAATTTTACGCGCCTTATATTTATAAATATGCATAATATATTAAAATAATGTTTTCGTCGAGCTTTATATTTTAACCTTAAATATCTTTTCGTATTTTCTTTATACGTTAAAATATTAATATATACGTTAATAAATTATTAAATGCCTGTATTATAAAAAAAGGTGTATATTACTAAGTTAATTTATAAGGCGTAATACTTTAATTCAAATCGATAGTAGTTTTCGAAATACGTTTATTAACTTTTTTTTTGATTTTAAAATTTTCGGTTTATTTATTGGGTTAAGTTTTTTTATTAATGTAAGGATTTTTTTTAAAACGATACCGTTTTTTATAAAAGCATTTCGGTATAAAACGGCTATTGCCGTTATCGTTTCCGTTATTTCGATTATTATTATTATTCCGGTTATTATTTTAATTATTATTTAAAACGTTTTAAAAGGATTTTATTTATTTAAGTATTTTTTCGGTAAGGGTAATATTAAGCGTTTCCCGTAATATTTATTCGGTAGTAACGTTTAATATTTTCCGGATCTTTATTTAATTTCGGAATCGTTTTACGAATTTATATATAAACGGTAATTTTAAAAGGGTTTTTATTTTTATATATAGCTTTTTTAATCGTAGTTATTTAAATAATAAAAGTATTAAATAAAAAAGCGTTTATAATATTTAGGAAACCGAGGTAGTTGAAATAACTTATAACGGCTAAAATTTAAAACTTTTTAATTTTAATATATATTTTTTAATAAATAAAAAGTTATATAATTATTTAAATTTTATTAGTTTTTAATGCTTATTTATATCGAACGTTGACCTTATAAATTAAAAAGTTATTTCTAAATTTAAACTTGGTTTTTAAAGTAATTAACCTTTTTCGAAACGTAACTTTTTTCTAGTATAATTAATAATAATTAAAATAAATAAACCGGTTTAAAAACGTCCAGATTTCGGCAAAAACTTTTTTTTAAATAAGAAATAGGGATTATTTTTTATCGTAAAATTTTAAAGCTTTTATTAAGGATTTTATAATTTAAGCGTATATAACTTAATTTTTAAATATATAAAATAATAACTTTCTTATAATTTTGATAATATACGATTAATTAGATTTATATTATTATATTATTATACGTATTTAATATATAGTTATTTGTAATATGTAACGGAACCCGGGTTATTTATTAATATTTTTTGTTATTTTTACGTTAATTATTTTAATTTTTGTGTAATTTTTAATAAATAATACCTATTATTCGAATTAAAATTAGTTTTTTATTATTATCTTATTATCTTTTGTATATCCGGAAAAATAATACGATAAAAAATATAGAATATAAATTACCCGTAGTAATAAATTTAATGCTTGCAATTATATTTATATAAAAAAAGCTTAAATATATACGATAAATTTACGGTTATATCGTTAAATATTCCGATAATTTTATTATTTAACGGAAATTTTTAAGTATTTTATAATTTATAAAGAAAATAATTTATTTAGATGTAATATTTAGTAATTTTTATGGTATAGTTATTATTAAAATATTATATCCTGTAATATTTTTTAAATATTAAGAATAATTTAATAAATTTTTCGATTAACGATTTAAAATTATTTATAATTATATTTTCCAAATTAGTAAAAAATTAATAAATTTTAACAAATACTTTTTATACGGAGAAATACCGGAATAATTAAACTTTTTCGAAAATTTATTAAAATAAAAGTTTACGTTAATAAACGAATTAAAATTTTAAAAATTATTAACATTAAACGATATTTTGATTACGTTAAATTTTAAATAAAAAAGTATATTAGTTTATCCGTTAGGAAATTTAAAATTATTAATTTAAAATACGAATTAAAGTAATTAATTCGATTTATCCGATCCGGTAAATAAAGATAACGGTATAATTCGTATTTTTATATATTTTTTTAAAAAGGTAAAGGAATTTCGCATTAATTAAAGTATAATAAGCGTTACGTACGATTAAACTGTTAAAAATAACGTTACGGAATCTTATAAAATTCGCGTAATTAACGTTAAATTATTTTAATTTAATGCCGAAAAAGCTAATTATAACGGATTAATTATCTTTTATAATTAAAAATAGATATATTACTGTAACGTATATCTTTAAGTTAAACGGATAGAAAAATAAGTTAATATAATTAACCGAAAATCCGTTATTTTTAAAAAAATTTAAATTTTATTTTATAATAACGCCTTAATTTAATAGGAATAATAGTTTTCTAAAGAAAATAAATATAATGTACGATTAAGCTTAGTAATTTTTTTGGAAAGTATATTAAAGCAGTTCGGGATTAAGTTAAAAAATGCTTAAAAATAGTTAACCCGAAACCGGTATATTTTCGAAAATAATAAAAAAGGAAATTAGTTAAAGTTTATATTATGGACTTATTTAGGTACGTGAGATTATAAGGTAATTTGATTAATTTTTAATTATTTATACGCCTATATTAAAATTTATATTTAGCATTTTAGGTATTATACGTACGACCCGAAAAAAGGGATAGTATAACTTAATATTTAAATAAAGTAAACGATAAAATAAAAATTAAAAAAACCGAATTAAACGATATGTTTAAATTAACCGTTACCTTATAAAATAAATCTTATAAAAATTTAAATAATTAAAATAATATAACTTACTGGATTAGTAATAACCGTGATAAATAACGGTTTTAATGTTAAAATTTTTTTAGGCGTAATAAAAAATTACCGGGATTCCGTCTTTTTAATTTAAGTTTTTAAGGGTATTTAAAAGGTTATTAAGGATAGGGGTAATAACGTAAAAAATTACGTTCTTTTTAGCGTTTTAAACGGGAAAAGCGTTTAAGGTATTTAAATCGAGGGATTTTTTAACGCCGTTTTGGACGTTACCGTAAATTTGGCCAAAAGTTACGGCGTTAAAACGGGATTTACGTTTTTATTAACGAAAAACTTGTATAAAAATACGAAAAAAATACCGAAAATTATTAAATCGCTTTATAAACGGATAAGTATATATGTTTTAACGAAAGCGAAATTAAGTTAAAATTTAATTACGAGGATAATTAAGTATACGTTAAAAATAACGTAATAAATAATACGTATTTCGTTTATTTTAAAAAGGTTATTAAGACGCCGGATACCGATGATATTAAAAAAAAACCGAATTACTTATATTAAAAATGTAATATATTATATAATACGGTAAATTTCTTTATTTAATATTAAAAAGGGAAATATTTAATTAAAAAATTAACTGTATTTAAAATTATATGATCGGCAAATTTTTCCAAACCCGTTTCGGAAGTTACTAATATTAATAAGATTATATATTTCGTTTTAAATAACGAATAGGTAATTAAATCCGATTTAAATCCGATTTCGAAAAGTTATATATAACGAAAAATCTTATACTTAAAGGTTGGTATTAAGGTTAACGTAAAAGCGTAACCGGTTAACGTTTGCATAGATACGGGAAACTTTTCGATTTTAATAAATCGAAAATAAATAGCTTTTTAAGTTAAAAGCTTTAAATTCTTTAAAGATTAATTTTATTTACGTTAAAAAAGTTAATTCCAAAACTTTTATCGATACCTAAATTAAGTTTAACTTCTATATATAAAACCGAATTAAAAGCATATAAATTAATAATTACTTTTCCGTTAAAGTTAACGTAATCGATAAACTTGAACCGAAAATATTATTAAAAATTAAGTTTTTAATTTAATATAAAGTAAAAATTAATTTCGTTAAAGGAACCTATATTATTTAATCGGTTTTTAATATGGAAATAACGGGGGAAATAGTTAAAACGGTAATTTTAAAGCTAATCCGGCAAAAAGTTACGGTAGCTTATACGGTAATAATTTTTATTACAATAACTACGTTTATTAACGTAAATTATATCGATTTATTAAAATTAACGGATAAAAAAAATCGTATAACTTAACCTTTATATATAACGGCAAATTATCCGGATGCCTTTAACCTTATAATTAATAAATTTAACTTAAAAAAGGTTATTTTTTTTAATACGAAAACTTAGCCTTTTATTATTAAAAGAAACGAAAGGATTAATATTATATATAATTACGCCGGCAATAAAAAAATTAATTAACTAATTAATACGATATCGATTAATATTAAAAATCTAAATTAACCTAAGAAAAATAGGTTAATATAATCGAAAAAACCTATGCCCCCGTTACGGAAAACGTTAAAATAACGAAAAAAATTAACTATTTAACTATTAATTTCTATATTTCGTTATACGGCATTACGAAATCGATAAACGTATTATTTAGCAAATTTAAAAACAAAATAATTATAATAAATACCGACTTTACGATTAACGATAAATTACGCGAATTAATTAATAATTATAATATTTTCCGAAATAAAAATACTATACCGATATCCGAAAAATATAAAATGCGTATCGATTTTTTCGACGGATAATAAAAATAATTTAAACCGGTTAAAATATACCCGTTAAACGTTAAAAATCGCCAGGTCCTTAATAAAAAATACGATATATTATAAGCTTAAAAAAAAATGTTTTTTTAAAACGAACTTACCTTAATAACGGTTTTAGTTTTCGTCGTATAAAAAAAACTAAACGTTAATTACGAAAAAAATTACGTAATAACTAATTTTAAACCCTTAAATAAGATAATCGTTTTTAACGTATATCCGTTACTCGATTAAAAAAATATCATAAACGATATAATTAACAAAATATAATTTAATTCGCTTAACGCTTTTAATTTCTTTTTCCAACTACCAATACGTACGAAACACCGTAACCGTATAATTATCATCAACCTTTAAAAATTAAAAAAAATTTAACGTTATTTTAATAAAATTTCGTAACGCCTTTACCTTTGTTTAACGATTTATAAATAAATTATTTTTCGCGTATAAGCATTTCGTCCGCGTATATATTAACAACATTATTATTTTTAACCATAACACCGAAAAATATATAAAATACTTATACGTCGTATTAAATATACTTAATAAAATACGGGTTTATATTAACCCTAAAAATTTTTTTTTTAAGTTTCCGTTAATACGCTTATTTAATTACGACGTTAACGGAAACGGAATTTTTAAAACGGATAACCGTATTAATACCTTTAAAAAACTCGTATTTTCTAATACGTTCAACTTTTTAAAAACCTATTTAGGCATAACGGCTTAATTACGTAAAAAAATCGCCTAGTTTAACCTTAAAATAATATCTTTCGAACGCCGAAAAATTAAACTATTAACAAAACTTAAAAAAACAAAAACCTTACTTATTAAAATGTCAAAATAAGCGAAACAAATATATACCTTTAAAGTTAAATTCGTACTTACGGACGAAAAAAAAAAGGCATGGAAAAAATTTTAAAACTATCTATGTATTAATTACGTTACGTATTACCACCAAAAGGATAAACCTTTTTTTCTTCAAAATAAACGCCTACAAAAAGGCTTACGGGATTATAATTTTCTAACTAACTAGCGAATAGGACGAATAAGTTATCCCCGGTAAAGATATACCTAAGATTAAAATCGGGCCTATCCTTTTTCTTTCAAAGCTAACTTTTAACGCTAAAAAGAAATACGGATCCATTAAAGGAAAAATCGCTGCCCTTATATAAAAATACAAAAAACTGCGAAAATTTATCTAATCCAGCCGATTCCCGGTTAATATTTTTACCGATTACGTTTTTACTAAAAAAATCGTTACCTATATATTCTTAGCCACCATAAACCTTAACAAAATTAACTTCAAACTAATTAATATTACTAACGACCTATTATAATTTTAATTAAAAATATATCATATCCCGAAAAAGCTTAACGTAATACTAAATACGTTATCCCGTTTACTTATAATAATATCAAACCAAAAAAAAGTTAAACGAAACAAATTTAACGAATTAAATAACATCGAGAATAACGTTAACGTATGGTATTACTTGGTAAAAAAAAAACCTTATTTTTTAAGCTACCTTTATATTAAATAACGGATTTAAAACTCGTATTATTAATAAATACGTTACGAATTATTAATATAAGCACGTATACGAATTGCTGTAAAAAATAAAAACGGGCAAACGTTATAAATAGTAATATTAGCTATTTAAATTACAAAATAACCTCCTTTATCATATTAAGCTTAACGGTTAAAAAGGGTTATATATCCCCTATACCTATATCAAGGATATGCTAAAAATCGTATATAATAAAAAGCATTATTTCGGCAGGAAACGTATAATAAAAAACTTACGTAACATTTATTTTGTAAAGAAATATTTTAAGATTTCGAAATATTTTGATTTTTAAGTAATTTATCGGGAAAACCAATCCGATCGAAAAAAGCCTTTAGGGGAATTATTACCCCTGCCGGCGGTCCAGTTACCGTACTATACGATAACCATAGACTTTATCATAAATATACCGGAAATAACGTTTAAAAATACCTTCTAAGCACTACCAAAGCACGATATCCTGGATAACCTATATACTATTTCGTATAAAACTAGCAAAAAAACGTTATTAATACCGGGCAAAATACGGTACTTAATAAAGGACTAAGCAATTATAACGTTAAAAATGCTACAGCTTTATAACTAGGGATTTCCTACCAGGATTATTAATATTAAAAACCCGAAATTTACTTTTAACTTATAAAAAAAGATCTTTAACGTTTTAAAAGTTAAATTACTTTTCTCTATAACATATTATCCGCAAACCGATAAATTATCGGAACGAAAAAACCAAACCGTAGAAATTACTATACGTTTTTATATATTTACCGACCCTAACGTTCCATGGACAAATATAATATCCGCCTTATAACATTACTTAAATAATTTCTTAACGGTTACCGTAAAACGATTACCGAACGAATTAATACTTAATTTCCAACCTAGGTTTACCGTAAATATGTTAAACGAAAAAAAAGGGATAATAATTTCGAATAATATAATAAATATCGTAAGAAAAAATTACGTCCGGAAGGCTACCTTATTAACCGATATCGCCAATATGCTTACTAAAGAAAGATATAAAAATCGATATACCCCGACAAAATTTAAAAAAATAAAACAGTTTACTTTCGATTTTATTAAGGATATTACCTGCCAGGTTAGCTTAAACGGAAATAATCCCTTACCCGAACGGGGCCGTTCAAAATTTTTAAACGGATAAAGGAATAAGTTTACGAATTAAATTTCTTTAATAACTAAAGAATTTACCCTGTTATTTCGGTAACGCAGCTGTACAAATTAAAGCAAGGTAAGGACCCGTTCGAAAAAAAGGTATTTATACTTAGCCCTATAGCCGTTAAAGGTAAGAAGTAAAAATAGGAGATCGACGGTGTTATAAACTGTCGAATCCGTTAATATAAAAAAAAACCTATCCGTCAAATATCTCGTTAAATAAATAGGTTATACAGCGAAAAATAATAAATAACGTTTTAAAAAGGATTTTTTCGTTATTACAGGCAAAACGGTTGCTATATATAAAACTAAGTACCCGATTAACTAGTCAATAAAATATCGGAAAAAAAGATTTAATCCTCCCTAATAATACCAAGGTAATAAATAACAAATATGCCGTAATATTTTTTATTTAATAAAAAAAAGGAAAATATAATAAAGGATAATAATATACGGTTACTATATATTTGTTACGATTCTCCTTATAGCTGCTATATATTTTCATATAATATCTTATACATTCTTTTATTTTAATTACATATTTCCTTATATTAACTATCCTTTACATTTTCTAACAATACAGTTATATATTATATATACCTTTATATTAATTTTAAAATAACCTTTAACTAAATTTAAGCAACATTCTTTTAAATAATATACAGCCTAATCACCTCCTTCCTTAAAAAATCTTACATTATTAAAAAAGGTACAAATTACGATCGACGATAAATCTGTTTATATAAAAGCGCCCTTTTTAAAAAATTTCCTACCTTTCTTCTTTTTTTTTCTTCACCACCGTTTTTGCGAAAATTATATACAAATCGATAGTCCCCTGTAACCTTTTACGTATCCCTAATTACCCCTAACGAAAAATCTGTACAACTTATTACCTTAAAACGATTAAACCGGTAAAAATCTCGTAATAACGGATAAAGATATTATTATTAATACCCCCCCGGCCCTTAAATTTATTAGCAATAATAAAAACATATAAAATACCCAGTTTAAAAAACTTATATTTATATAAAATAGTTTAGTTATTACGGTTATAAATAACTAATTTAACGATAACGCTAACGGTAAATAAAACGTTATTAGTACCAGTACTTAGAAAAACAACAATGTCGCCAATTTGTCCACGTTAACTTTTCCGCCCGTTAAAAATAATATATTAACCTGTATTTAAAACGATACTGTTAAGGTAAACGAAAATTCCGCCCAGCTTTTTAACAAATTTAACGAAATTTTAACGCCGATTTTTACCAATAAAAAGGCAATTACCTTTAATTAAAAAACGGTTAACGAATTCGATATTAAAGCATAATCGACCCAAAACCATTTTAACGACCTTACCGAAAATATTAATAATAACTTTATTATCAAAAAGGCCGATAAAACCGCACTTTTTAACGGAAGTTATATTAAACTTATATAAAAGCTTGGTTCGTTTATAAAATTTCGTAAAAGAAAATCGTTTTTTACGACAAAAAATATATTCAAACGTACTTAACTTAACTTTAATAAGGCTAACGATAAAAGCAAGGATATTAAAAAAGTTATGGGTCCCGTAAACATTATTAAGGATAACTTTTAAATTGTTACCCCTAATATTGCCTTTAAAACTATCACGGCCCGAAAGGTAATCCTAACGGGAAAAAAACCTTATTTATACTTAAAAATAAAGTAAGCGAATAAAAGATATCACCTATCTACTAAGCCGTTTACCCCGTTTAAAAAGGCGAGAACTAAATTATTTGTTATATTATTTATTGATAATAATAACTATAATAAAAAAAATCAAAAAAAGAAGTATTTAAATAGCGCAGAAACTTTTTATAACCGTACCTACAAGGAATGTAGCCATAACGCCCGTTTATTCCGTAAGGTAACTAAGGAAATCGATATTTTCCTTAGTAAAGAAAGTAACAAAATTTCCGCGGCATACCTTTACGTTAGATCCGTTAAAGATAACGTAAAGCGAGCATATTAAGCTTATAAAAAAAATAAAACTTACGACGGAATATTACTTACTAAAGCTATTATTTTGGCTATTAAATATTATAATCGGAAAAGTAACTTTAATAGCAGTATTAGTAACTATTTCGCAAAAATAAAACGCCTTAAGTTTTACTAGGTAACCCCTATTACCTTAAATAATAACGTTATAACTAGCATTAATAATAATATATTTTTTATTATATTTACATTATAAAAGAATATACGCGAAATCAATAAGCAACTTAACAAAAAAGGCGGACATAACACTTCTAATATCGCCTTTATTAACCCGAACGAAATTTATCGAGCAATTAAAGAGCAGATTAACGACAAAATCGACGTAGCAGTTAAGGATATCGAAAACAAAGTTAAGGCTTTAAATAAAGCTATTAAAAAAACTTAACCCGTTAAAGCTTAAAACATTACGAATATAAAGCGCCGAATTGCTACTTTCGAAAACCTTTAGGAAAATACTGGAATTTAAACAATAATTATTTTTACCTAAAAAATAAACGTTACGAATTTTTCGTTAAAGTTCTCTTGCACCAATTTAAACAGTATATTATCTACAAAAGCAGCTAAAGAATACTAGATTTGCGTTTAAGGTTTTATAAAAAGCGTTAAAATATTTACGTTATTTTTCCCATTTTAAGGACGATCGCCTAGTTTAACCAAACATACTAGGCTTATTACCGTACGCTACACGGTTTCTTTTCGTACGTAAAAAAGGAACCTATTAAAGATTTTATAGTTTAGGCTTATATAACCTAATTCTCGGATATATAGGACAATAACTTTCTCATAGTTCTAATAATATACGATTAATTAGACTTATACCATTATACAGTTATACGTATCCAGTATATAACTATTCGTAATACGTAACGGAACCTAAGTTATCCATTAATATTTCTTGCCATTTTTACGTAAACTATTTTAACTTCTACGTAATCCCTAACAGCTTTCGAACATTTAATATAATTAATTATATCAAAAGTTAACTTATTAATTACTTCCTTTTAAAAGTATTACAACTTAAAATAAACCGGCATTAGTAATAAAAGTAATATTTAAGCTACGTTAAAGTTAATATATTTTTACAAAAAGCCAGCTTTCGTATTAACGTAAAATTCGAAAATATTATATTTCCTAAAAGTCCCTTTTTTAAAAAGATACCGAAAAACCTACCTTAAAAAGTAACTATTAAGGTTTATTAATAAAAAAGGAATTATAGCTTTAATCGTAATACAAAAGATAAATAAATTAAGTTAATAAGGGCCTAATAACTAGGAACCTCCGTAAAAAAAGGTAATAAGTTACAAAATTACTACGAAAGCGACGTATATAACGTATATATTAAAATATAGTTAAAAAAAGTACGGACCGAACTTATAATTATAAAATTCTGATATTATAAACTTAAATATACACGATTAATAAAAAGGATTTTATTATATTAATCCTTAAAAGGTTCTAAATAAATAATGAAAGTAACGAAACCTTTTTAAATATATATAGAAATATAGTTATAATAAAGTGAAAATTATACGTATAACGTGCCATATATATAAACGAGAAATATATATAAACGAACCGCTTTTTAACATTCCGTAATAATAAATTCAAATAATTTAACAATAACATATTACATTAATTTAAATCAATCGGATCTTTTTTAGCTAGATATATCTATAACTTTTTCATAAATACGCGTATTATATTCGGGTTTACCGTAAACGTTACATTTCTATTTCTTCGTTTTAACCTTCTTACGACAACT
>QJNZ01000931.1:0-34101 GCA_004155055.1 Monosporascus sp. CRB-8-3
TGGGTTTTTTTTTTTTTTTTTTGGAAGTCGCTGAGTCTACCTTGGAGCATTAGATACTGCCAGAGAACCTTGGTCAATTACCTAGGTTATAAAGCCTCGTGAGATACATTATGGAATTCGGAACACTCAGATACTGTAGTTATCCCTTCAATCCCATAACCCCAAAGAGCATCTTCGTAACCGAACAGGATGAGGGAGGATCATTTATATACTGTAGATCATCCACGAATTTCGATTCCAACTATTCCACAAACGTTGATGGACTGAAAAGTATTTCATTTATATATCTTATATTTGTAGAAACGCTACTAACATAGGACCCTTAATCTTAGGCTGAATGAGTGGCAGGATGAGTACTACTCGATCTCATCACGCATCATCATTTCCCTCCACGCCTCTAAAGATACTTGATCCCACTGCAGACTTCGGTTTAGAGTCCTTGCCTTCGACCGAGAACAGCAACATATATATTGGAATCACTTACCAATGCCTCAGTTCCAACCCATATTGCATGATAGTAAACATCGCTATCATGGAAATTCGCCGGCCAGTTTTCTGGAAGGTTCCAATCGTGTTTCCTCCTTCAAAGAGCCAGGGTCGTCCTGGCAGAACGTCTCAGACCTAGCAACGCCATGGCTTAGCTAGTCAGCAACTAAGGAAGAATGCTTTTTGTATCTCCGGCGTCCATTTCACTCAGCTACAGCTGTTTATATATATATATATATATATATATATATATTTAAAGAGGTTTTACTACTCTCACATTTCATCTAGGATCCTTCAGAGGTCAACCAGATAAATCTACTTCTTCAGTTGCAAATTCTTCAGTGTGTAATGTCAGGGTCTCATAGAACGGGGTTGGGTCAAATTGTTGCAACATGTTTTCCTTAGGGGCAGTTCGTAAACTTTTAGAATGGCTTGCATAGTGACCTTTTTAATGGAAATGGTACAAGGTCGGAAAATTTTGACGAATCAAATCGATTTCGAAGCGATTTCAGTCGATCCCCATAATCCTTTTAATGCCTGTTTCGTACCTGAAACTTTTGTCTGTGCGTTCAACCGAACTTAAAAGGATAATTAATTTTGATTGGGTGCCTTATCGCTAAGTGGGAGTTTAGCCACCAGCAAAACATTCAGCAGCCCGAAAAATACCTGGGGTACAAAGCCCCATAATACATCGCCGGAAAATCCTAAGTATATTCAGAATAAGCCCCTGATTCTGAAAGTTTACGAACTGCCCCTTACAACTATTGAAATTATGGATTGCTTTATGCCGGTAAGTCGGAATACTCTCAAGGCAGATCGGATTAGCCTCGAACGAGTTGCCCGACAATCTTTTTAGTATGACCAGCAAGGAAGTCATCGAGAGTAGCGCTCCTTAAGGAGCGGTCGGTGAGAATCTCCCTGCCGGCTAAGGCGACCACCCCATCAACGCGCCACCCCCCATAGCGCCACCCCCCATAGCGCCACCATTTCCCCGTAAGTCAAACACCCACTTCACGCACCACCCCCTTCGCGTTCTGTCAGATATAGGGGACATCAGTTGTATTGTTGTATTAGGCTAAGTTGCGTGTGTTTTTCGTACGCGTACAGCTTTTCTATAACCTAGCAACGGAATATATATCTTCCGATCAGAAGGAGCCTTTCCGTATATAAGGTACGTTTAGCACCCTTTATTAGCTGATATACCTTTTTAACGCTTTAAAGTACTTATGGCGTTAATTGTTACATATTATCATTTTTTAAAACCATAGCTTTTTATTCGACTTTTCTTCCGGCGATTAATTCCTTTTAATTAGCTAATTCCTTTTTTAAAATCATTCGCAAAATATTCCTTTACCGTTCGAAAATTTCCGTAATATTTATTAATCCTAATTATTCTTTAAAATACTTAAACGGTTTGCGTAATAAAGCTTTAATTAATTTATCAACTAATATATTACTTATAAACATATAATCCACTTTAATCAAGTCCTTTTTTACGGCTTCTTATAACTAGTAATTATATATATCTACGTACCGCAATTTCGTTTATAACAAGGTAACGTTAACGTTAATAAACCGTATCGTCTACTAATTATCGCATTATATATTTAACAGTTTAATATCCAGGATAACTTTTAGTTTTTTAATTAATTAAAAGTTAAATAAAGCTTTTTTTACAACTTACGTAAAAAACAATAATTCCGTTTCGGTTATAAAAATAATTACTATATTTTACTTATTTGCCCGCTATTTTATTACTTTTCTAAATAACTTTATAACGTAAACTTAAAAACTTTTTCAATCGATTATATTATCCGTAAAAAAAACGTTGCTTTAAATATCTAATAAATTTTCGCCTCCGAACTATAACGCTAACGTTTTAATCCCAATCAGATATAGTATAACTCGATTAGTAATTTTATAATATACATCGTTAAGGTTCAGGTTAAAACGGGCAAATCGGAATACGGTAAAGGATATATCGGGTTACGTATTAATCGCTATATAAAAAATAAAACCGATTTTTTTTTAATATTTATTAACAAAACCTAAATAAACCAAATTAAAATTCGGCAGTAATTTAACGTTAATTATAAACGTTTCTAAAAAACTATTTAAACTTTTTTTAAAAACTAAATTAACCAGCTTATCTATAAAATCGGATTAAGATAATTAGATTTTTCTATTAAGTTTATCTTTAATTATTTTAATACCGAAAAACTATTATAAATCCTTACCCCTTATAAAAATATACCGTTCCCGAATTTACTAAATTAACTAATTAACGAAATTTTAATTTTTTTTACAATATACTATCACGATATCGTCTACGAAAAAAAAATAAACATTCCTTAACGAATAAAGCAATAAGGTTTATAAAAAACAGGGCTTAATCCTAATTTCTTAAACGTTCCGGTAAAGTTTTTCTGCCATAATAATAACGACTTTTTTAAGCCGTATAAAGCCTTCTTAATTAAAAAAATCTTACCACGTTACGGGTATCCTAAGGATATTTTTATATATACTTTATAAAATAACTAAATATTAACGAAAACGTTAATAACATTAACGTACTATATAAGCAAACTATACACATAAACAAACTATACACTTTTTAATACGTCGTGATAATAAATTTAAATTAAACAACTATAACATATTAAATTAATTCAAACTAATCGGATTTTTTATCGTTAGATATTTTTATATCCTTCTTATAAGTACGTATATTATGTCCGGGCTTGCCGTAAACGTTATACTTCCATTTTTTCGCCTAAACCCTTTTGCAACGACCCTTTTTAGCCGTTACCAACTACGATTATTCATTATTACCTTCCTTCGTAGCTATAAAAGTTTATGTTTTTTTTATAGTAAATATCCCTCCTTTTTAAAAACGTTTATTTTTGGTTTTCCGGTGTTTATTAAAAACGTAATTCGTTTCGTATAATAAGCCGTATTTTTTCCGAAAAAGGGTAACTTTGTATAAAAGCATCAAGTTATTTTTTATCAAAAGATTAACCGACTTAATTATTTTAGTCGGCGAACTACCCTAATAATTTCTGATTTTTTTTTGTAAATAACGTCCTTATTAAATCGTTTTGGTAACATTTTTAAAAGTTTTTGCAGGTGGAGAAATAACGGAGTTGGTAAAGGTAAATAGAAAGACGGTTGGTATAAACATAATTAGAACTTTTAATTCGGAAAGGATACGATTAAAATTGAATAAAACAAGTCCTATTTTTACAAATCCGGATTTGATATTATTAATCGTTATGGCAATTTTAAACGCATCGTAAAAGCCGGCGATAAAATCTTTTTTAGTAATATAAGTAACGTAACGTAATATAAAACCTTTAATATATAACAAGTAAACGCGTTTTAATACGGAAAAATAAGATATATTAAAAGGTTGGAATTAATAGGAAAAATGGGTAAGTATATAAAATATGATAATATCGTTAGTTTTGCAGTAATCTTCGAATTTGATTAAATGGTGGTTTTTGTAACCGTTAAGGATAAAAAAACATTTCGAACCTTTAATACGCGTTTTAATGTGTTTATCGAAATGTTTAATTTATTTTAGACCCAATTTATTTATCGTCCAGCCGTTTTCGCTTATAGCAATTTTCCAGTCGGGTAAAAATGGGTTATCGGCGAACCAGCGAAGAAGGTGGTTCTTCCCGGTAAGGATAATAAATAAAGGTAAGGCCCAACCTTAAAAGTTGACAGTTTGTATTACCGTAAATTATTCCCTATTCCCTTATTATACCTATCTAAGTTTTTTACGTTTTTCGGCATTTATAATTACCATGCCTGTTACCATGAAAAGATTTATTAAGAACCTTATTTCGTCGAAATTATAAATATCCTTTTCCGTAATGCCGTATTTCGCGATTGTAACCCGAATAAGTTTAAATTATTTACGAAATACCTTTAAATTTTTATATAAAACCTGTTAATAATTTATTTTTCGATTTAAATACGTTTTAAGTTTGTATTATTATTTAATAAAGTTGGATATTTAATTAATTCCGATACGTTTTATAACGCATTACATAAGTAACAAATTCGTTATATTTTTAACGTATTAACGCTAAATAAGAAACGTTTACGTATCTAGGTTAAGGATTTGTTTAACAATCGATTTTTTTTTAGTTGGCGTTAATTTTCGCGAATTAAGGACGGTATCGGGTTAGGCGTATTTGCTATTAATTCGCGTTTTTAAAGTAATAAATGGGATATTATAGATAGAATTAAACTTTTTATAATTAAGCTTCAGGTTTTGTTTTTTAGCTTAAACGGTTAGGTTTATTTTCGTTTTTTTTGTAAGCCGTTTTATGTTGTAATTATTAAAAAATAAATGATTAAAGTTAAAAAGTTGAAATAATAAAAAAAGTGTACAGTTTGCTTATGTATACAGCTTGTTTATATAGTACGTTATACTATTTTAATTTTAGGTTAAATTTAACTATAATAGTAATTAAGGTTTTAAATAACTTTCTAATTAAAATAAATACGTATATATTACTATAAACGTTCTTTAACTATTAATTGCCTTGTATAATAAAACGTACTTTATATTTTTATAATTAACTATACTTATCGAACTTATAGACATATACCCATATATACCTTAAAACCTATTTCCTTTTAACAAAAAACTAATTAATAATTTCCCAGGATCGCATCTCCTTATAACTTTACAAATAAACCCTTTCGGTTTTATAAAATATTTCCCTTAAAAAATATATACTTAACTTTTTATAACCTCGTAACGGTAATAATAAGTTACGCCTATATATCCGGTTTTATAACTTAAGAATTTTATATATCTTCGTATCGAAACCTTTCCGATTAAAATAATGCGTATTTCGGGTAATTAACTTCCCTAAACTTTTACAACTTACCGGCCGATTATCGATCGTACTAACAAAATAAACTATTTATTTTACGTTAAACGCGGTTTTTTATATTTTATAATCGTACCGATAACCATCCTTTCGATACGGAACGTACAAAAAGCTTACGTTTATAACCCGTAAAATACCTTCGTTTTTTACCGTTATCCTAAGTTAAATAACGTAACAGGAATTTAAAATTACCTTTATTACTTCCGTTAACGCAATAATCGTAATAATTATTAAAATAAATATTGGTAAAAATAATAATCCAGGGAACGGAAATAATTCGAATATAATAATTATATAAAGGTAATTAATTTTATACGAATAGGCTTATTCCTTTCTATTCCGTACGTTTCGTACACCTATACCATTTTGGAATTACCCTTCCTATCTAACCGGTAACTAAATTATTTCGCTTAAATCTTTATCTTCTTTTTATATTTATATATTTAGGTAATTTAGGCCTTAATTAGGTATTTTTATTTATCATAATAACTTTTGTAACTTTTTTTTTATAACGTATAAAAAGTTATCCTTTAAATCTTTAATATTACCTAAAAAAATAACCTTTTCGTTAAACTATACGTTTCGAATAATAACAACTTTATTAATTAACAAATTTCAAATCTCGTAAATATTCGTAAATCGGTAATTAATTAAAAAACCAATCTATACTTTAAGATTTAACTTTTAAAATCTTTGTTCTTTCTTTATAACGGTAATTATTATAACGTAAGCTATATAGCCGTATATTTGTAAATAAATTTATTAAAATTTCCGATTAAATATTATAACATTATTTTTATACGTTAGGTAAATATAATAAACTTTATATAAACTTTGCTAAAAACGTACGTATTTGGGGGTACGGTTATATAAATATACTGCTGCTTTAAAGATATATACGATCAAAAACGAAAATAACTTAACGCCATTTTGTATTATAGTCGCTTTTTCTTTAATTATACCCCTTAAATATTTTACACCCCCGTTTTAAACCTGGGTATACGGTATTAAAAATTCGAGTTTAATATTAAAAAAAGGCGATTATAACATATTTTGAAATTAATAATTTTTCAAAATTTCGTTATCGTATTCGATTACCTATAGAAAAACCTTGTCTTAATTTTTTAGGATTCCTAGGAAATGTTCGAATATTATAATTAATATATTTTGCTTTCGGTTTTTAAAATAAATATCCCAAATAAAACTTAAATACCTATCGGTAGTAAATATGGCGTATTTATATCCTTTAAGGTTTTTTTCGAAATCCGTAAAATCGATAACGATTTGTTATTTTAATCGGGAAGCTTTTTTTCTAGGCTGGCGACGTATTTATCTTTTAACTTTCGTTTTGCTATATATTTAGTATTCGATTGTTATAAAACCCTTTAAGCGTATTCTTTTTATATGGGATTATAATTAAATGATTACTTCGGGCTTAAGGTATTTTAATCTTAGGTGTTAAATCGTACCGTTATCGATTCGTAATAATTTCGTTATATATAAGTTAATATTTTGTTTATAAAATATAAAAGTTATATAAATAATTATCGCGTTAATATTTTCGATAACGAATTAATTAAATTTATTTATTAACGTAACAATTACCTAATTATACTTATTTCGAATAAAATTGTTAATTCTTTAGTTATTTTATTAATACCTTTTTTTCGGAGCTACCGGAAAGATATTAAGTTGTATACGAAATCTTTATAGTAAGTTACGTCGTATAAACGTAACGTTTTTAAGCTTTTAAAACTTTAAAACAGTATATTTATTTTTCCGTATCTTTTAATTGGGATAAAGCTGTTTTTTACGTATACTTTGTTGCCTTAAATCGTTATCTTATAATTCAAAAATTTACTAATAAAATTAAAAATATATATCGTAAATTTTAAGTCCAAAATAAACGAATTTTTTAAAAGGTAAAACGCGGTATTTATTGCATTACGTTAATTAAAAATTAAAAAGTACGTTAAAACCCGTTTTACTTTCTTTAAAAATTAATTTATCTTTTAAGTAATTATCTTTTCTATAATTTTCGATAAACGATTAATTTTTTCCTTTAAAGATTAATCGAAAATAATTCGGTTTTAAATTAAGGTTAAAATTGCCTTATTAAATTTAAACTTTACCGGAATTTTATTAAAAAATGCGTAAAAGTATTAGGGTAACGTATATAAAAAATTTAAGTACGTTTTATATCGAATTTTTTATATGTTTAACTTTTAGCGTTTTCGTTTGTTACTGTTATTATTTCGGCCCGTTTAGAAACCTTTACGACCGCTTCGCTTCGGCTTACGCCTTAAAGTTTTCTTTTACGGTTAAAAGTTATTTTTAACTTTTTCCTAATTAAGATCGTCCTAATTAAAAAAATTTACGGGTATCCCGTAAAACGTTAAAAACGTTATTTTAATATTTTTAAATATAAATTATAAATAAGTTATAATTTAGTAATTTAGGAAATTAACCGTTATTTTTTAATAATTAATCGTATTATTATTAATTTTAAGTTTTTTTATTATCTAGAACGTAATTATTTAAATTTTTATAATAAATACTAGTACTATATATAAATCGTTAACCTATATAATCGTCGTTTTCGTCTTTAAAACTTTATATCGTTATTTTTAAACTATAATCTTTTATTACTTTATAATTTATTTATTTAGCTTTTTTATTAATTTCGAAATTTACTTTAACCTTTCGCGGTATTTTCGTTAAGTATTAATTAAAAGCCTATTATTATATATCTTGCCGGATTTAACCAGCTTAACGTATTACTTCCGTAAGTTTTTTCCTAGGAAAAAGTTTATTTTCCTAATTACTGGAAATACCAACTCCAGGATTTATTTTATAAAATCGTTATTATTTTTTCGGAAAATATTATATTTGCGATCCTTATAGGTATATACCGTAAAATCCTGATTATAAACTTATTTATTTTCGGTCGTTATCTTAAAAGTATTCGTTAAATAACCGATATAATCGATTTTTTTATAAATTTTTCCGGAAGATATAAATATAATTAAAAAACTGCTAAAGGTATTTATTCGTATCGTATAACGGATTCGTTACTTCGGATACGAAATTATATCAGGTTCTATTAATTTAATAAATTACGAGAATAACTGATTAGGATCGATATAATCCCATATATTAAAGGCGTACGTTCTGGCCTAGAATTCGCCCTTAAAGCGGTTTTAATCCTTAAATCCGTTATAAATAACGGAAAACGTTAACGATACCGTTATTATTATAATTAATAATATATACGAATAATTATTATTAATATACAGCCTATATCGTTTTAATAACAATTAATTAATTAATAATAACGCGAATTAAACGAATAAAACTTTTAATTATTAAATATAAAAGATATCAGTTATGTTATTATATTAAGCTAAGTTACGTATATTTCTCGTACGCGTACAGCTTTTCTGTAACCTAGCAACGGAACATATATCTTCCGATCAGAAGGAGCCTTTCCGTATATAGGGTACGTTTAGCACCCCCTGCTAGCTAACACGTTCTGCCCTAAATTTAAGGCTTTCGCCAAACCATCTATATATTTCAAAAATCAACATTTCAGCAATTACTTAAACAACCTATTTTATGTGTTATCGTAATGTATTACTATATTATTACGATTATTATATTAAATGCACTTTCCTCTTTTTTTTTACGTTTTAAATTTTCTTTTACGAAATAATAATAAAACTCTTACGTATAATCTTTTTTAACTATATAAATTTTTAATTAAAATTAATATTTTAAAGCGTATTTCATAAAACGATAAAATTATTTAATTATTATGCTTTATATAAAAAAATCTCAGTTATTATTAATTAAGATATTTAAAGATTTTAATTTTCATTTATATAAGTTAAATATACTAAAATATATTAAAATAATTAATATAATAAATCTGACAGTTAAAAAGTAATAAATTATTTAATAATCGCTATATTATTAATAGTATTATTTTTATATAAGTTTTTAAAATTAAATATCGAATAATATAACGTATTATACTAGCTTACGAGCTAAACTACCTTACGAGCTAAACTACCTTACGAGCCGCTTTTAATACATCGCAATAATTAATCTAAATAACTTAACTATAACAGATTTAATTGCTTTAATTAACGGTATTTTTTTCGCTAATAATATCTACAGCTTTTAAATAAATATACGAATTATATTAAAGCTTATTACGGACGCTATATTGCTATTTTTTCCTTTTAATTTATATACGACAGCTATTTTTAACAGTTATTAATAACGCATTTTTATATAAGGTTATTAGGTTCAAGCCGTATTATCCAGGCTAGGTTAAAAATACGAAATAATTATACTAATAATTAACACGATAAATACTTTACCTAATATCTTCGAATACGGTAATTATTAATGGTTTTTACGGTAACGATAAATTATATTTCGATTACGAAAAGCCTTATTTCGAAACCGATTACGCAATACCAATAGGTTTTAACCTTAATAAACCTTATACTTTTTAACTGGTTTAGTAAAAGGAATTTTAAATAATAATTTAAAAAATATTAAACTTTTCGCGGTAAATTTTAAGTCCGTATAAAATAGCTTTATTACCCTTCGCCAGTCTTATAACTTTTTTAATCCTAATTAATTTTAAGGTATTTTTTTAAACCTTTATTAATTAAAATAACTAAAATATGCCGGCCAAGTCCGAATATAAAGTCCTAGTATTCCGTACTTCCGGAATTTTAACGGAAACGGTTTCGATTAAATTACCCGATTTAAATAAAATAATCGGCCGAATAAAATATATTAATATTTTTGTTAATATTAATAACTTTTCCGAAAAAAATCGGGTTTTATTTTTAATTTTCGGATATAATTTAATTTAAAATAATAAAAATAATTAATTTTTACGTAAAATTATATTAAAAAAATATCCGGTTTATAAAAAAATTACTAATAAAATTAAAAATAATAATAACGGGTTTAAAAACGTCGAAATTTAATTTTTAAATAGATATAAATTAAAGGATTACGAACGATAATTTATTCGGTTATTTCGAATTACGAAAACCGTCCAGAATTCCGTTAAAAATAGTCGTCGATAGGGGTATAACTGGGCAATCTGAAATTACCTGTAAAAAGGTTAGGGTTTAATAAAACTTAATAACCGATAGTATAACTTATTTATTTGTTTAATTTAGTTTTACGGTTACGTTTTCTTTAAGAAGAACGCATTTTTATTACTACCTTTTTTAACGGATAAAAAATTTATTTATCGTATATAATAAGTATTTTTTTTAATTAAAATTATTTATTTTAATAATTATATATATAAAAAATCGAATTATTACCCTAACAAATCTTGCAATACGCATTTCGATACGCCCCAACGTACGTTTTAACGCGCTCCGACGTACCTTAACAAACCCTATAACCCTACCCCGTAACCTTATAACGCGTTTTTTAACAAAGTCTTATAACCTCTTATTTTATAAATATCTTCCACGTATTAAAGCTGCAAAAAAAATATTTACATATATAGGTCGGAAATTTAATCGGTAATCGATATTCGGTCGGTTATATTTAATACTTTCGAAATAAAAGTAATATTAACTTAAATACATTAAAACGTAATCGGTTATATACGGATTAACAAAAAAATAATAATAATATATATCCGTAACAAGCCTTAATATAATACGTACATTTATTTAAAAGTTATAAATATTATTAATAAAAAAGAATACGATTAATTAAAATTAATTTAATATATTATAGTTAAATTATTTCGATTAATTATTACGAAATGCTAAAAAGCGGCTTGCGAAATAATTTAGCTCGCGAACTAGTGTAATACGGTATTATATATTCTATATTATAAAATATTTCTAATAGTTTTGTGAGGAAACGCGTTGCAATTCGGGATATCGCTGTTGTTCTGATTGATCTAGGTTGTGGGAAAGGTGTGGGAGTAGCTAGGACTGGGCTACATACATACAAAGAGTGGGTCTGTCGCGCCCACCCCTCCGTTGCCCTAGGGACCCCCCACACCCAATTCCTTTGGCCACCACACATATCCTGACAAGTTTTATAAATTTTAACGAACTTTAATAAAAAAAATTCGTTTATTAATAATTTTCGAAATTTATAGTAATAACGGTTTTATAATTAATAATATTTTATGTTTTAAAATATATATAATATTTTTTTAAACTGTTATTATTTATACGATAAATATAAAAGTAAAAAATTAAAAGAAATTAATAATAAAAGGTATTAATTTTAAAGTATTATTAGGTTTTATATAAGAAATAACTATATTATATATATATATATATATATATATATATATATATATATATACATGTATATATTTTAACTTGGTATTAATTTTAATTTATAATACAGCGCTTATATGTTTAAATAAATAAGTCGGATTTAATTCTTAAGACTATTAATAAAATAACAAGCTAAAAACTCTAGAAACGAGTTTAGAAAAAAATATTCCCTCCTTATATATATATAAATTATATAGTCCGTAAGAAATACGTTAAGGTTCTTTAGCTCTAACCTAGTTTTAACTTGTAAATTCGACTTAATACTGTAATTATACCCCCCCTCCCTAGGAAATATAACGCCTTCGAAATTTTAATTTTATTATAATAACCTTATATTATTATAATATATAACTTATTTCTTTCGTCGTTAATATTTTAAATAAAAGTTTTTGTTATAAAAGAAATTAATTTATATTTAATATAAAGTTAATAATTATAATTCTTTTAATATCCGGCTTATATAATTAATTATTAACTATATATTTCTTACCGTAATAATAATAAAATCTTTCTATTTTTTATATTTTACGTTAATTCTTATTTAAAAAACTTTATGCAAGGTAAAGTGCCATTGTAATATCTAGCTATATATACAAGCTGATCCGTTTACTACATACATATACAAATAGTTTTGCATAAACGCAACCGGGAAGCACCCCCTTAAAAACCGTCCCTTTTTGGCTAAAGGCCGGAAAAACGCAATACGGGTCATATAACATACGGCAACTAACGATAAGATACACCCGATTAATTAATTAGTTCCTAACGCCCTTAATCGTAACTGGTTTTAAAACCCCCAGCCACCCCTTAATTGTCGCCGACACGGTAACGGGGCCGAAACCCCAGGTTTAACTTCTTTAAACTGGCGCCACCTAAAAAAACGGTGGCCCAAATTGGATTTAAACTAGCTGTTTCTTAAAACTAACCGAAATAAAATGCCCAAGCCTGTCGCAATTAAAAAAAATACCCAGGTTCGCGACCATTAAGCCATTAGGTCTTAAAAAACTTTATAAAAAATAAACTTATTAATCGGATTTATTAAATCGGGGATTATTAATTTTATAAAACTTAAAACGGAAATACAGTTAACGATTTTTACTTATTTAATAAATATATTTATAATATTACGGTGTTTTTAATATAAATATAATGTAATGCTATTATTGCTAAAATTACGAGTTAATTTATATAATAATTTAATAAAATCGATATATATATATAAATTTCGCTTTTTTTATAAATAAAACGTTATATATAATATTATTAATATATAACGGAAATTAATAATAGGTTATAAATAAAAAAACTTAAACCTGTATTATCGAATTAAATTAAACATTTTTATTCGAATAAAAAATATATAACGGGCCATATTACCTCGCAAGCTAAACTACCTCGCGAGCCGCTTTTTGGCACTTCGCAACAACTAATCGAAACAATTTAACCATAACATATTAAATTAATTCCAATTAATCGTATTCTTTTTCGCTAATAGTATCTATAGCTTTTAAACGAATATACGTATTATATTAAAGTTTATTACGGACGTATATTGCTATTCCCTTTTACTAACCCGTATACGACCGATTACGCCCTAACGTATTTAAACTAATATTGCCCCTATTTCGAAAGTATTAAAAACGACCGACCGAAAATCGATTACCGACCAAATTCCCGACCCGTATATATAAACGTTTTTTTATGCGGCTTTAATACGTAAAAGATATTCGAAAAATAAGAGGTTATAGGGCTTTATTAAAAAACGCGTTACAAGGTTACGGGGCAAGGCTATAGGGCTTATTAAGGCGCGTCGGGGCGCGTCGAAAAACGTATCGTAAGATTTGTTAAAGTAACAATTCGATTTTACGTATATATAATTATTAAAATAAAAAATTCTAATTAAAAAGAACATTTATTATATACGATAAACAAATTTTTTAACTATTAAAAAAGGTAATAATAAAAATACGTTATTAATAGCTATTAAAAATAATCGTCGCATACAAATTAAGAGGAAAAAATGGCAATATAGCGTCCGTAACAAACTTTAATATAATACGTACATTTGTTTAAATGCTGTAAATACTGTTAGCGAAAGGAATACCGTCGATTGTATCAATTAGATTTATTATGGTTGAATTATTTAGATTAATTATTACGAAATGCTAAAAAGCGGCTTACGAGGTAGTTTAGCTCGTAAGCTGGTATAATACGTTATATAATTTATTACTTTAATAATAATTACCAATTTTTTATAACGTGTTCTTATTTAAATAAATCGTTATATAAACGGTTAAAAATTCGGAGAAATTTTTAATAATTAAACGTTTATATTATAAACGTTCGATTTAATTATAACTTAAGAAATTTTTCGTATTATAAAATCTAAGCAGTTATAAACGTATTAAAAATTGTTTTTAATGAAAAGTTTTCTTTAAATATAAAACGGTTATTTATTACAGTTTTCGAATTTCGTTAACTTTTTAAAATTAAAATATATTAGATATAAATTTAAAAGTTTAAGAAAAAAGGCTTTAATAATATCTTTACGTTTATTTAATTTATCGATAAAATTATAAGGTAATTTTTTCGCGCGTAATTTATATAATAACTTAAATAACAGCTTATATTTCTTACGCGTTAATTAAAACTATTAGAAAGGTAACGGCGATAAAAAGATAATAGCGATAAAAGCTAGTTAAAATAACGCTAGTTAATAACGAAGACTACATAGCAAATAAAGTGATTTAGATATATAAAACGGTAACGAGGACTAGAAAAATATATATACGGCAACAAGGGCTAAAAAGGAGTAATATAGGTTAAAAAAATCCTTAAAAATAACTAATATAAAATTAATAATTATGGTAAAATCTAATAAGTTTATTATTATTATTACTTAAATTAAAACTTAACTAATTAAATAAATTTATATATATATTATAGCACCTAGATTTTTAAATAGGTAATATTAATTTAATTCTTAAAGTTATTAATAAAATAATAAGCTAAAGAATCTAGAACAAGATCCAGAAAAGAATATCTTTTTATATATATACAAATTATATAGTCCGTAGGAGATATACTAAGGTTTCTTAGTCCTAACATAGTTTAAGCCTATAAACTCGACTTATTATCGGAATAGTTAATATATAAATAACTTTTTATATCGAGAAAATATTATTACCATTATATATTAACGTTATTATTTTTAAAGAAGACGTAACTATATAACCTAATTAAATAAATTAATAAATTCTATATATCTTAATTATAAAGCTTTATTAAAATCTAACTTTTTTATAGGCCTTTTATTTTAAGGTAACTTTAAATTACCTAGTCCTGCTTTTATCGACAACGATTCTTAACGAAATTTTAAACGATTTTCGCAATTCGGAACAGCCGGATAAATTATCGTTTGTAATTTTCCTTATATCGATTTACAAGTTAAACTTCGACGTTTTTAAGCTTATTATTATTTCCTAATTTCGCTAATAATTCTTTATAAGCTAGATATCTCTTAATATAAATTTACGTCAAAAAAAATTTTTTTATCGTTTCAAATTAAATTATATCCGAAAATTAAAAATAAAACCCTGTTTATTTGACAAAAATTATTAATATCGATATTTTTATGGATAAATTTAATTCGGCCGATTATTTTATTTAAATTAAATAATATAATTAAAATTATTTCCGTTAAAATTCCGATAATGCGAAATATTAAAACTTTATATTCGAATTTAACGGGTATATTTTAATTATTTTAATTAATAAAAATTCGAAAAGTTATAAAATTAATTAAGGTTAAAATACTTAGAAAATTAATAAAATATCGTAAAGTAGCCATTTTACACGAATTTAAATTTTATTATAAAAAGTTTAATATCTTCTAAGTTATTATTTATAAAGCATTTTATATAAAGCCTATTAAATCGAAAGTTAAAAGATATAAGGTTTATTAAAGTTAAAGCTTATCGGAATTACGTAAAATATTTATTATATTAATTATTAATAATGATTTCCTATTTTAATTTTAACCTAAAAAGCATAGCTTAAACTTAATAACCATATATATATTAACGTTATTTTATATAATTAATAACGTAATATAATCGATTTTGACTTATATTTAATTTTATTTTAAAAAATTCTTGTTTTTTTAAATCCGTTGGCGTTATATTTATTATAGTACTATATTTTTCGCCTTTTCGATAAGATTAAGTTATTAAATACTATCTTATTAATAATTTTCGTAATTTTATATAATAAAAAGTGTTATACTTATATACAAAATCGTATATAAAATTGAATATATATAAATTAACTTTAAGTTATAGTATATTTAATTTATTCATTTTTAATATTTATTTTTATATTTTTAGTAATTTTATTTACTATTTCTTTAAGTTTATATACTTTAATTTTATAGTATAAATAACGAGGTTCGATTTAATATAAATTAAAAATACTTTAAATAATAAGTTATTTAATCTTACTATTTTTAAAGTTTTAATATTTAATAAAAATATATACTTTTAAAAAGAGATTACAACTTAAGTTACTTTAAAAGTTTTTAAAAGGCGAAGAAAGTAATATATAAACTAGCTCTTTAACTTATAAATTAAATAATTTATTATTATATTATATAAGCGATTTACTAATATATATAGGTCCTTTTTTAATACTCATAATATAAAACAGCTTAAAAAGGAAATAATGATAAATTTAATTACTTATATAAAAAAACTCGACGCTTAATATTAGCAATTACGAAGAAGTTGAAATAGTTAACGTAGAAATGGTAAGAAATATTAATAGATAACTTAGGTTCTATTACGTATTACGAGTAGCCATATTTTAAATATTTTAAATACGTATAACTACGTAATGGTATAAGTCTGATTGATCGTATATTATAAAAACTATAGGAAAGCTATTATTCTATATATCCGAGAACTAGGTCATATAAGTCTGAACTATAAAATCTCTAATAGTTAATTATAAAAAAACCGATATAACTATAAAGCTTATCTAGTCGATATTATATTTAATTCGCGAAATGTAGCTCTTATTAAATAGAATTTAATATTAAATAATTTTTCTGAAAATAAAATATAAAAAGTTAAAGGTATTTTAAAAACAAGTTAAATTATATACGTTATAATTATAAAATAAAATATTATAAAAAAATATGTTTATAATTTAATAAAATAATATTTTAATAAAGCCTCTTTATATAATCGCTATAATTATTACTATTACTTAAAAAAAGTAATAAATTAAAATTATTAAGTTTAAGCCGTATTATTTAAGCTAAGTTAAGAACTTAAAGTAATTATATTAATAATTAACACGATAAATACTTTACTTAATATTTTCGAATAAGGTAATTATTAATAGTTTTTACAGTAATAATAAATTTTACGTTTAGATTACGAAAAACCTTATTTCGAAGCCGATTATTAAATTTCCGTAAATACGTAATTTCTCGATTAATATTAGCTTAAAAACTTATTTGCGTAATACCGATAAGCTTTAATCTTAATAAACCTTATACCTTTTAGCATTACGGTTCGGCAGGGAAAATCTTCTAAAAAATAAATAATATCTTAAGAAATATTAAGCTTTTCGCTGTAAACCTTAAGTCCGTATAAAATAGCTACTTTATAACCTTTTACTAACCCTATAATTAAAAATGTTAAATATTAACTAGGAAAAAAAGCTAAAAACTCCAGACCAGCTATTTTTAACCTTAATCGATCTTATAATTTCTTAAATCCCTATTAATTGAAATAATTAAAATATACCGGGCAATTCCTATTATAAAATACCGGTATTCCGTAATTATAAAATCTTTACGAAAAACTTTTTTTTAAAAGTTTTTAAACGTTATAAAGTTTTAAAACGAATTAAGAATATTAATACTTCTATTAATTTAATCGATTTTTCTTAAAAAATGGGATTTTAATTTTAATTTTTAAATACAATTTAATTTATATAAATAAAAATAATTAAAAGTGAAATAATCTTATAATAGAAAATATTAACCGTATAAAGAAATTACTGGAAAAATTAAATATAAGCGGTAAAAAGTTTAAAGTTTTCGAAATTTAACTTTTAATTCGATATAAATTAAAGGATTATAAGCGATAATTTATTTAATTATTCCGGATTACGAAAACCGTTCAGGATTTAGTTAAGAATGGTCGTTAATAAAAGCATAACTGGGCAATTTGCGAAAAGGTTAAAGTTTAGTAAAACCTAATAACCGATAGTATAATTTATTAATTTATTTAATTTTATTATATAGTTACGTCTTCTTTAAGGAGAAATTTATAATTATATAAGTTATTAACTTTTAAAATTAGGTCTTATTTTAATTTACTATTTTAGTCGAAAAGAAAAATTCTTTTTTTATTAGTTCGCCGATGGCCTAATAGCTTAGTAGTCGCGAGCCTGGGTGTCTTTTTTAATTGCGACAGGTTTAAGTACTTTATTTCGGTTGGTTTTAAAAGATAACTGGTTTAAATCCAGCTTAGGTTACCGTTCCTTTAAAAGGCGCCAGTTTAAAAAAGCTAAACTATAGGGCTTCGGTTCCGTTACCGTGTCGGCGATAATTAAGGGGTAATTAGGGGCTTTAAAACCAGTTATGATTAAGGGCGTTAGAAATTAATTAATTAATTAAATATATCTTATCGTTAGTTGCCGTATATTATATAACCCGTATTACGTTTTTCCGGCCCTTAGCTAAAAAAGAACGGTTTTTAAAGGGTGTTTCCCGGTTACGTTTATATAATCCTTTGTATATATACTTAGTAAATAGATCAACTTTTTATATATAGCTAGCTAGATACCTTAATGGCATTTTACCTTACATTAGTTCGCCGATAACTTATTTTTATATTTAACGATTACGAAATTATTATTTTATTAAATTCGAAAATTACTATAAAGTTTAATATAGTATTATATTTTATATACCTCTTTATTTTTCTATAGGCCTTAATTTTAAATATAACGTACGATATAAGCGAAGCGAACGTATAAGCGAAGCAAATAGTTACGTAACTTATATTAATAAGGATATTTTAGAAATTTATAACTTTACGTAATATTAATACAACTTTTTTAAATTTAATAAGCTTATATATTACGTAAATACCTACCTGTTATAAAATTTATAAAATTTAAAACTTAATATTACGTAAGATATTACCAGATATATATTTTACGCTAAAATCGAACCCGCTATTTTAATATCTCTTTAAATAATTTTTTTAAAATTTAAAAAAAAATTATAATATTTAAATATATTTTAAATATATTTTCAAAATTTTACGTAATAATATATACGTTTCGTAAATTTATTAATAAATATAATAATTTTCTATATATTAATATATATTATTATAACTTTATATATAAATTTTATAATTTTATATAATTTAATAAACCTTTTCTTTATATTATTATAAAGCTAGTTTTTATATAAGGTAAAGTGCTATTAAAATATCTAGCTATATATATATATATAAAGAGCTGATTTATTTACTAAGTATATACATAACTGGTTTTATAAACGCGACCGGAAAGTATCCCTTTAAAAACCGTCCCTTTTTAGCTAAAAGCCGGAAAAACGCAATACAAATTATGTAACACGGTAACTAACGATAAATATACCCGATTAATTAATTAGTTCCTAACGCCCTTAATCGTAACTGGTTCTAAACTTAACTGGTTTTAAACCCCAGCCACCCTTTAATTATCGCCGACACGATAGCGGAGCCGAAGCCCCAATTGGTTTAGCTCCTTCTAAGCTGGCATCACCTAAAGAAACAATGGCCCAAGCTGGATTTAAACCAGTAATCTCTTACGATTAATCGTAACAAAGTGCCTAAGCTTGTCGCAATTAAAAAAGACACCCAGGCTCGCAACCACTAAGCTATTAGGCCATAAAGCTAATTTTAAAATTACATTTAATTATAAGAAGTTTTTGTAAAGTTATAAGCGATTTATTAAATGTAGGTCCGCGCGTTCGCTTCGCTTATATCGTACGTTATTTATTCGTTATAAAATAAAAATCTTATATAACGTTATGCTATTTATATTTTTAATTAAAAATTTATTATTAGTTTTTATAATATATTTAAGATTGCTATAATATTCGAGAATATTAAATCCGGATTTATTAAAGAGAAATTTATTTTATTTAATCATTATTATTTTTTAAAGTAAAAACTTTAATTATATTTATATCGATTAGTTTTAATTAACTTTATTATTTTTACTCACTCTTTATTTATAAAAGCTTTTTAAAATATTATTATAATAGCTTACTTATAAAAATAATTAAAATAGTTAATCTTATAATAAAAATAGTTTAATATTATTATATAATAACTTTTTTATAAAAAGAGGACAGTTAGTTTCGTAATAGTAATTACGTCTTTAATAAACTTCGAAAAATTAAAAATACGTTTTTTTAAAAATAAAAGCTTTTATAACTAAAAACGAAAAAAAAATCATTATAAAAAGATATATATATAAGGTCGTTAGGTTTAAGCCGTATTATCTAGGCTAAGCTAAAGATATAAAGTAATTATATTAATAATTAATACGATAAATACTTTACCTAATATTTTCGAATACGGCAACTATTAATAGTTTTTACGGTAACGATAAATTATATTTCGGTCGCAAAAAATCTTATCCCGAAACCGACTGTTACGTAATGCCGACAAGCTTTAACCCTAATAAACCTTATGCCCTCTAGCTGGTTTGGCAGAGGGAATCTTAATAACTTAGGAGATGTTAAGCTTTTCGCGGTAAACCTTAAGTCCGTATATAAAAAGATATATATAAAAAGTAAAAATAGAATATTAACGAATAAACTCGAATATAATATATATATTTGTAAATAAATAAATAAAATATTTAATAATAAAAACTCCGATTAATTTAAATTAATTTATTACGTTATAACGTACTATATAAACGAACGAGATATATAAGCGAACGGAACACTTTTTAACATACCTTAATAAAAACTTTAAATAAAATAATTATAACGCCTTAAATTAATTTAAATTAATTAAAATTATTACCGCCAGACGTTTTTATTACCTTTTTATAAATACGCGTATTATATCCGAACTTACCGTAAACGTTATACTTCCGTTTCTTCGTTTAAATCATTTTACGACAACTACTTTTAATCTTTATTAATTATAATTTCTTATTATTATCTTTTTTCTTAGTTATAAAAACTTTTACTTTCTTTATAATATACATTCCCCTTTTTTTAAAACGTATATTTTTAATTTTCCGGCGTTTATTAAAAACGTAATTTATTTTACAAAAATAACCGTTTTCCTTTCGAAAAAAAAAACATTTTCGTATAAAAATATCAAGTTACTTTTTATTAAAAAATTAACCGACTTATATATCTTTATTAGCGAGCTACCTTAATAATTTATAATTTTCCTTTATAAATAACGTCCCCGTTAAATCGTTTTAATAATATTTCTAAAAGTTTTCGTAAAAAAAAAATAGAATTAATAAAAATAAATAAAAACCGGTTTATATAAATATAACTAAAACTTTTAATTTGGAAAAAACGTAATTAAAGTAAATAAAATAAATTACGTTTTTACGAATCCGGATTAAATATTATCGGTTATTATAATAACTTTAAATACGCCGTAAAAGCTGGTAATAAAATCTTTTTTAATAATATAAATAACGTAACGTTATATAAAACCCTTAATATATAACAAATAAATAGGTTTTAATACGAAAAAATAAAATATATCGAAAAATTAAAACAGATAAAAAAATAGGTAAATATATAAAGTATAATAATATTATTAATCTTATAATAATTTTTAAATTCGATCGAATAATAACTTTCGTAACCGTTGAAAATAAAAAAAATATTTCGAACTTTTATACGCATTTTAATATACTTATTAAAATATTTAATTCATTTTTAACTTAGTTTATTTATTATTTAGCCGTTTTCGCTTATAACAATTCCTTAATCGGATAAAAGTAAGTTATTAATAAACTAGCGAAAAAAAATAATTTTGCCCGATAAAAATAATAAATAAAAACAAAGCCTAACTTTAAAAATTAACAATTTAAATTACTATAAATTATTCCTTATTTCTTTATTACGTTTATTTAAATTTTTTACGTTTTTCGGTATTTATAAATATTATAATTCTCCTTAGAGGAGACGTAACTGTAGAACTAAATTAAATAAATAAATAGATTATATTATCGGTTATTAAGCTTTATTAAACCCTAACCTTTTTATAGATTATCTAGTTATGTAAGCCTTTATCAACAACTATTTTTAACGGAATTCTAGACGATTTTCGTAATCCGGAGTAACCGGATAAATTATCGTTCGTAATCTTTTTTGTATTGATTTAAAAGTTTAAGTTCGATATTTTTAAGCCGGATATTTTTTAGTATAAGTTTACGTAAAAATCGATTATTTTTACCGTTTTAAATTAAATCGTATTCGAAAATTAAATATAAAACCCGATTTTATTGGGAAAAGTTATTAATATCGATAAAGATGTTAATATATTTTATTTAACCGATTATTTTATTTAATTCGAGTAATTTAATCGAAATTGTTTCCGTCGAGATTCCGGAAATACGGAATATTAGAATTTTATATTTAGATTTGGCCGGTATGTTTTGGTTATTTTAATTAATAGGAGTTTAAAACAGTGCCTTGAAATTAATCGAAATTAAAAAAATCGTAAAACTGGCGAAAAATCGCAAAATAGCTATTTTATACGGATTTAAAGTTTATTGCGAAAAATTTAATATTTTTTAAATTATTATATAAGATTTCCCTTATTAAACGAGTTAAAGGGTATAAAGTTTATTAAGGTTAAAACTTATCGGTATTACGTAATAATTAGTTTCGGAATAAAGTTTTTCGTAACTAAAATATAATTTATCGTTATTATAAAAATTATTAATAATTACCGTATTCGAAAATATTAGGTAAAATATTTATCGTATTAATTATTAGTATAATTATTTCGTGTTTTTAGCTTAGCTTAAATAATACGACTTAAATCTAAAGACCTTATATAATTATTATAATTATTATTATAAAAAACTTATAAAAAGTTTTATCTCGTCGAAGTTGAAAATATTTTCCTTTACGATATTATATTTTATAATTATAACCTAAATAAACTTAAATTATTTACGAAATACGTTTAAACTTTTATATAAAAATTTTTAATAATTTAATTTTCGATTTAAACGTAATTTAAATTTTTCTTACCGCTAAATAAAATTAAATACTTAATTAATCCCGATACGTATCGTAACGTATTAAGTATATAATATATTTACTATATTATTAATATATTAAAGCCGGATAAAAAATATTTACGTATTTAAATTAAAAATTCGTTTATTAATCGATTTTGTTTCAGTCGGCGTTAATTTTCGCAAATTAAGGATAATATTAATTTAAGTGCGTTTACTGTTAAATCGCGCTTTTAAAATAAAATATAAAATATTATAATATGCTACATATATAAGCGAGAGATATATATAAGCGAGCCGCTTTTTGGCATTCCGTAATAACAAATTTAAATAACTTAATAATAACATATCGTATTAATTTAAATTAATTAGATTTTTTTTAGTTAAATATATCTATAATTTTTTTTACAAATACGCGTATTATATCCGGGCTTATTGCAAACGTTATATTTCCGTTTTTTTGTTTTAATCTTTTTATAATAACCCCCCCCCTCCAGTTATTATTAGTTGCATTTTTTACCACCTTTTTTTTGGGCTAAAAGAACTTATTCTTCTTATATAGTAAATATTCCTTTTTTTTAAAAACGTTTATTTAAGATATAGTTCGTTTCGCATAATTAAACGTTTTTTTCCCGGAGAAATACGGTTTTATATAATAATAATATATACCTTTTTGTTATAAAATTAACCGATTTAAGTATTTTTATTAACGAGTTACTTTAATAATTTTTGATTTTTTTTTATAAATAACGTTTTTATTTTGTTATTTTACGGATATTTCTAAGGGTTTTCGTAGGCGGGGAAATAGAACCGGTAAAGGTTGACGGGAAGATAATTAACGTAAATATAACTAGAAAAATTTCGAATTCGGAAAAGATATTATTAAGATCGAATGGAATAAAGTTAACTTTCGCAAATTTAAATTTAATGTTATCGGACGTTATGGTAATTTAAAACGCGTTATAACAACCGACAAAAAAATCTTTTTTGATAATATAAATATAATAACGTCATATTAAGTTTTCGATATATTATAAATAAGCGCGTTTTAAAATAGAAAAATAAGATATATTAAAAAGTTAAAGCCGGTACGAAAAATATGCGGGTATGTAAAACGTAATAATATCGTAACTGGCGTAATATTTTTCGAATTTTATCGAATAATAACTTTTATAACCGTCGAAAATAAAAAACATTTCGAACTTTTCGTATATATCCGAATATATTTATTAAAATACTGGATTTATTTTAAATTTAATTTATTTATTATTTAATTATTATTATTTAATACGATTTTTTAATCGGCTGCTAGTAATAAATTATTATAATATTAAAATTTAAAATAATTTTTTCCTATTATAATAATAAATAACGGTATAATTTAACTTTAAAAATTAACAATTTAGATAATTATAACTTATTTTTTATTTTTTTATTAAATTTATTTAAGTTTTTTACGTTTTTCGGTATTGGTAATTATTATACCCGTTATTATAAGAAACTTTATTAAAAATCTAATTTCGTTAAAGTTATAAATATTCTTTTTTGTAATACCGTATTTCGTAATTATAACCCGAATAAATTCGAATTATTTACGAAATATTTCTAAAATTTCGGATAAAATCCGTTAATAATCGATTTTCCGATTTAAATACGTTTGGAATTTTTTTTGCCGTTTAACAAAGTTCGACGCCCAGTTCATTCCGACGTATTCCGTAACGCGCTAGATTAATAATATATTAGCCATATTTTTAATATGTTAAAGCCGGATAGGAAACGTTTGCGTATTTAAATTAAAAATTCGGTCGACAATCGATTTTTTTTCGATTAACGTTAATTTCTGCAAAAGAAGAATAATATCGGTTCGGGCGTAGTTACTACTAAAACGATATATTAAAGTAAAATATAGAACTTTATAAATAAAACTAAGTTTTTTATAATTAACTTTCGAGTTTCGTTTTTTAGCCTAAATAGCTAGGTTTATTTTCGCTTTTTTTATAAGGCGTTCTATAACGTTAATATTAAGAAATAAACGATTAAAGATAGATAGTTAGAATGGCGAAAAAAGTTTCTCGCTTATATATATCTCTCGCTTATATATGTAGTACGTTAAATAAAACTAAGTTTTTTATAATTAAGTTTTATTATTACCGTAAAAACTATTAATAGTTGCCGTATTCGAAGATATTAGGTAAAGTATTTATCGTATTAATTATTAATGTAATTATTTCGTATTTTTAGCTTAGCCTGGATAATACGGCTTAAACCTAACGACCTTGTAAATATAGATTTAAAACTAATATAGTTTTCGGAATTATTTTCTCTTCCTTCTGTATTTAAATAAATTAAAAGAGAAAAATTATATTGTTTTAAATTTAAATATATACAAGGTCGTTAAGTTCAAGCCGTATTATCTAGGCTAAGCTAAAGATATAAAGTAATTATACCAATAATTAATACGATAAATACTTTACTTAGTATTTTTAAATACGGTAATTATTAATGGTTTTTACGGTAATAATAAATTATATTTCGGTTACGAAAAGCCTTATTCCGAAGCCGATTACGTAATACTAATAAGCTTCGACCTTAATAAACCTTATGCCCTTTAGCTAATTTGGTAAAGGGAATTTCAGATAATGATTTAGGAAATGTTAAGCTTTTTGCGGTAAACTTTAAGTCCGTATAAGATAGCTGCTTTATAACCCTTTACCAGTCTTACGACTTCTTTAACCTCGATTAATCTCAGGGCTAAGAAAAAGGCGTTAGCACGATAACTAGGTAAAAAGTACTTGGCACCAAACCACCTTCTCAAACCCCTATTAATCAAAATAACTAAAATATGCCGGCTAAATCCGAATATAAAGTCCTAATATTCCGTACTTCCGGAATCTTAACGAAAACGATCTCGATTAAATTACCCGACCTAAATAAAATAATCGGCCGAATAAAATATATCGATATTTCCGTCAATATTAACAACTTATCCGAAAAAAATCGGGTTTTGTTTTTAATTTTCAAATACGATTCAATTTAAAACGGCGGAAATAATTAATTTTTACGTAAACTTATATTAAAAAATATCCGGCTTATAAAAAAATTATTAATAAAATTAAAAAATAATAATAACGGGTTTAAAAACGTCGAAGTTTAATTTTTAAATCGATATAAGTTAAAGGATTATAAACCATAATTTATCCGGTTATTCCGGATTACGAAAACCGTTTAAAATTCCGTTAAGAATGGTCGTTAATAGGGGCATAATTAAGTAATTTATAAAATTAGGGTTTGGTAAAATTTAGCAACCGATAATATAATCTATTTATTTGTTTAATTTGGTTCCACGGTTACGTCTCCTCTAGGGAAATTAAATTTAAATATATAACATTATATTTTATATTTAGTATTTTATTATTATTATATAAAAGCCTTATTTTTTTCCCATTTTTACTAAGAAAAAAAATATAATATAACGAAAATAAAATAAATAAAGACGTTTTTATATAAAAGAACTACTAGTAATAAAGATATATATAATTAATAACCTAATTACTTTTAAAACTACGTAAAGATTTAAATTTCTTTTTAAATTTCTTTTTTTTAAAAGTTATTTATAAAAGATTTTATTCTTTAATTTTAATAAATTACTATTTACTTTATATAAAAAGCTATTACTGGTTTTTTATAACTTTAATCTTAATTTTTTAATATAAATATTAATAATTCTTAATAGTATATTATATATAACCTTGTTTTAATACCTTAACTATTATTTCGATAGCTGCTTTTATTATCTATTTCTTATTAATTAATTACAAATATGGGATTTCGTTAATTTTATATAGGAAACGGTGGCGTTTTAAGGGGATGGGGCGTTGGCCGAGGTGTTACCTTAATAGCCATGCTCGTCGCAGTATTCGCTGCTAATACGCTCCCGGCAATGCCCTAGGATTCTTCAAGCCTTCGTCGATGCCATCTACACAGACTTGGCAAGCCTGCTGTTTGTGCGCAAGGCTGCGCTAGTGGCTATGCTGTCCTTACACAGCCCCCTCCACATGCTGCAAGACGATATGAGGCTGTTAAAATGCATCAGAATCCATTAACTTAAAGGCGCTCAGCTAACCCCACCTCTTAAGCCGACATGACTACCTGAATCATCCTTACTAAACGTCTAGACTCTCTATCATCCATTCGCAAAGTACCATGAGCCCGAACCATTTATGAATGGAGGCCATCAGCCATTAACGGTTGGCATTCTGAAATGGCGGAGGTGATTGCAACCATTGGCACTGCCGGTGCCCTCGCTAATATCATCGATGTCGTCGCCAAGACCATAGCAACCCTAAACGACCTTCGTAATGCCTGGAAGGAGGCCGAGTTGACCCTGCTGTGCCTCGAATCAGAGCTTGGCGCTCTCAAGACTGCCTTGACCAGAATACAAGAATGGGTGGATACGGACGACGTCAACCTGCACCATCTATTTGTGATGGACCTCGACAAGTCAATGACTTGCTGTAGACTCCTCATGAGCAAGATAGATGGCGAGATGTCGAAGTTGCAGCATCATCCGGACGACAATCTGTCTTTTTCTAGCAAGGCACGATTGGCCGTCGGGAAGAAGGGCATAGAAGAACTGGAGAATTTGATCCAGCGCCAGACTTCTGCGCTGACGCTCCTCCTGACAGTGTGTAACTGGTACAGTGCTTGCAGCCTGGTGTGCCTAACATTTTGACTTACTGTTTCAGCAAAACAACGTCAGAGCAAAAGATGCTACTCGAAAAGCCCAAGACTCGCAAGGTCTTCCGGAAGATTGAGCACGACACGGCGTCAATGACGATCCATCGAGACAAAAATTCTATTCTTAGCCGCTATACAGACAACTTCTCCAAATTTTCGATGGTTTTTGATTTTGATCACGAACTCTTCATCTCCAGAGTGTATGATCGTGTGCTCCGGGCCTCCCTAAAAGGAGCCGTTAGAGGAGAGCAAGGGGCTGATCACCCGTCCGGAGCACCACGATTAGACCCGAAGTTAGACGCTCTCAGCGCATCCGAGAATGGTCAATCTTCCACAGCACCCGGCCCGGACCGTGACCATGCGGCTTTGCATGTCAGGCAAGCAGGAGCACAACCAGGCAGAAGGACAAAAGTTCGTGTGCAAGTGCCCAAAGGATCTACAGTCAGAAAAGAAGTCGAAGGGAAAAAGCGGTCCTTGGAGATAAGTCGATTCCTTGATGAAGAATCGAAGAGACTCAGACGTGAAGCCAAAGTCCTCCTCCTGGGTACTGCCGATAGCGGCAAGGAGGAGATTCTGAAACAAATAAAGATCCATTACCTGAACGGCTACTCTGAAGATGAGCTTGAGTTCTATCGCCCAACCATCTATAGAAACGTCCTCTCTTGCGCAAAAGCCGTCATCCAGGCTATGGAACAATTCGACATATGTCCCGAAGTGGATGCTAACAAGGAGTATTGCGTGTATCTTATGAATTACCAGCTCATCTCGGACCCCACTTGGCGTCTCGACACCAAAGTCGGGGAAGCGATCGCTTCATTATGGGAAGACCCTTGCATCGAGAAGCTCATGAAGCAGCGGAACGATTTATACCTAATGGAGACCGCCCCATAGTAAGTTAACAGAAAGGCAGACTTGTCAACTGAGGAGCGGCGAGATACTGACTCTGTTAGTTTCTTCGACGAAATACATCAGATCGCGGCGCCGGATTACGTTCCTAATGAAACGGATGTTCTCAGGGCTCAGACAAAGACCAGCAGCATTCAGGAAATCCGCTTTCAAATGGGCAAACGGTCGATCAACCTCTTTGATATTGGGGATCAGATATCAGAGCGCAGAAAGTGGATACATTCCTTCGAAAACGTGACCACCATCATATTTGTCGTAAATTTGGCAGGGTACGACCAAGCTCTTATCGAAGACGGCGCTCCAAACCCGTTGAGGGAGTCTCTGCTGTTGTTTGATGATGTCGTCAACTCCGGATGGTTTCAAAGGACCTCCATCGTGCTGCTGCTGAACAATGCGGACGTCTTCAAACAGAAGCTTCCCAGGTCCCCTCTCGCCAATTACTTCCCGGATTACTTGGGCGGAAGCGACGGTAATAAGGCCGCCAAATTTATCATCTCGTGCTTCAACCAGGTCAACCGGAGATACCTGGCGCTGTATCCGCATCTGATGAACCAGACGGACGTGTTGGACCTTGGATTCGTCTTTGCGGTGGTTAGGGAAACGATCTTGGGCAACGAACTACGCACAGATGGTCGGTTATGATAAATATTATCATATATCTTCAAAGCATTGGCCTTTAGATGGTAGCGCCCCTGAGCTTCCAGCTATGTAATGATTGAACGGTCCTAATTATCCAGGGATACTTTCCGCTCCATATAGTTTTCTAGCATTTGGATGTACATCATGACTAGTTCGTTTATATAGGCCATGTAGGACTTGGCGCCTGAGTGAAAGGACCAGCAACGGCCGATCTTAGGCTGAGTGAGTGCCCCTATTCTGCGTCAGCATCAAGTCGTTTACAACTTAGAAGCAGAGCACCAACCTAGCTGCACAATAAGCTGATACTTGATTCCGTCTTTTTATCCCGCATGTGCTAGTGTACTACTACCCAGAAACGACTGCAAAAAGAAAAGGCCGGCGGGTAGAAGAATAGTCTCGAGCCTGCCGAGGCCCCTAGTACACCCCTACGCCGCCGGGTTTTGTAGAATGATAGGCACAGTAATCAACCCAGAAGGTCAGCGTTGGAGCAGAAGAAAACCATGTGATTTTCGCGGTGTCAGGCAGACATTTACCCCGGAAAAGCCAACCTAACAAGCCTCTTGTTAGATGGGTTATCAACCAGATTTATACACGTAATTAAGATCCAATGGCGACTTGGTACAGCGGTCCCTCCTCTCCCGACTGGACTGCCCCGCAAATAAACAGGCCTACTTCCGCCCCGCCCGTGTCCAGCTATCATGCCTGTTTCTTCTTCCAAGGGACTTCATTGTGCGTGCGGAGCTGTGCTTCTCGGGTCTGTTCTGTTTATTCCATAGGTAGTCCGCCCCTCGTCATCGTTGATCGACACCAGACTTCGACAGGCAGACTGAAAATGACTTAGCGCATATACTGGAGGCTTCCAGTATCACTAAGGCGCTTGCAACCAGGCCAGCCTCGGTCCGGAGAATTCTCGAAGACTTGGCGTGAGTGTCTGAGTGAGACACCGCTCCAAACCTTTCAATCTAAAGGCCCCGTGAAGTTTCTCTCTTCCTTTTCCCAACCGACCGTGGGCCAGCCGGCCGGTAGGGCGGAATACGGCGGGAGGATGTACCTCCCGTCACACTCTCGCCGGTTGCAGGAGATGTTGCAGATGCCGAACGTCTTGCAATAGCACTCTTCTGCCGAAGGACAATGTACAGCATCTTTACCGAATATGACTGCACGCATGCGCGGTTAGAGACGAACTGCTAAGCAGGCGGAGTGGAAGAGGGATACTGACTATGCCACGAGAATTCAAGGACCCGACCACTCAGAGAGTCCTCAAGAGGAGTCTTGAGCAGCCAATTCCGGAAATGAATGTAGTCCTCAACGGGCCGGCTCCTGATGGTCTCCCGCGTCACGCCGAACTGGGAGCAGCAGCTTACGGCGACCACCTCGGGGACGGGCATCTCGGGCAGCAACTCGTGCCACGCCTGCTTGAATATTCCCTTGGCCGACGGTACTGCGCCATTTTCGTGGCCCTCGTCTTCGTTAGGTCTAATCTCTGCCGGGCATCCTATCACCCAGACACATCTCAGGTTGGCATAGCCGACCTCTTGGAGGTGGGAGACGCGAAAATTCCGCAATGTGGGCAGCGCGTCGTAGTCGGGATCATCGTTATGCCAAGCAAAACGCGAGGCGTGGATGAAGATCAAACTAGTTAATGTCAATGACCTGCTCGGAACGCAGCGCTGAATGATCCATTCTCTTCTTCTCTCCCCCACCCCCTAAATTAGGGCACGGGAGGGGAGATGATAGAGATTCAAAAGGAGATATAATGCATACTATGAGAGATATCAATTTCCAGAAGAATCGATGACGATAATCTCAGGCTCTAGCATGAGGATCGTAATACGACATACCTTTGGTGGCAGGTCGGAATAGTTGTCGATAATGTGGGTGAGGTAGACCATAGCCTCACGGCCCTTGTTCTTGGGAACGGTAAAAGGGGCAGTGGGGTCATCGACCACGTATTCATACGTATACCAATCCGGCAAATATTTCTGTATCCAGGAAGTGTCCTCCTGTTTCGTGCTTGCGACTATGAGCTCCACGTCGTCGCGATAGCTCTCGCCATGGCTATGCTGAACCGTCGCCCCATTAATGGGAGCTAAAGGGACGACATGGCCACCGCGGCTTCTCAACAGTAGGGACAGACAAATGAAGGTAGCAAATATTAAAACGGCGCGGCGAGGAGTCAACATAGTAGAGTAAGGAAAGGGCGCTGTCATTAGTTTTCAAGGCTGAAAGTAGTCGGTATAGGTCGCTGTAACAATTGAAAACGTTCAAATCTTACATCGTTTACGAACTTAGTATCTTTTTATCTAGCCCCTGTCAATTTATCCGCGCCCCCAGTCGCCTCTTCTAACCGGAGTAAGATTCTATTTTGGGAGTCATTTTCCGGTATCGCCGTCCCAAGCCCATGTGCCCCTGGTCATCAAGACAAAACCCGACGGTCAGTAAGACGAATAAGAGCCTAGGATAAGGAGGTGGCCCCCACCCCAGCACTGAGTCTGATAATTTATAAGGGGACGACCCAATCAAAACCCGTGGTCTGGTAGTTGGTTACAACTCACATCGCCAACCTGCACAAAACGCAAAATATCGTATCATCTCGGGTGTATTGACTAAATGATGCAAGTAGCTGGCGACCCGGCCTTCATAGGGCTGGTCGCTTATTAGTTCTGCAGCAAGACACGGTATCATTAAGCCCGCTATATTCTGCTTGCGCCTCTCCATCTATGTCTCTGACTTCCCGACTGCTGATATGTCTCGCGTGGCTCTCCCTGTCTTGCTTTGCTTTAACCTGTGATTCTGTCTAGCATCCGTCGCCAAATGATGTTTTCCCACCACCTGATGGCTAGAGCACTACCCGCCATCCTGCCCTATATTCTCTGGTGTCCAGGGCGGGACAAAGATGATGCAGCTACACAAATAGGGGACTTTCGTACGACTACAGATACGTCCCTGGATTTAGTCCCATTCCAAAGAGACGCATGCTCAGACGCATTTGTGTCCGACGCGAGCAATTTCATTTGTGTCCCTAGCAATACGCTCTGCTATTAGTGAGTCTTAGCAATGCGATGCAGCATATCGTAGAGATTAACCTAGGTAATAGGCATCCGCTCCGGTAAAGCGTATCCGTCTTGCCAGCAATATCTTAGCTTAGGATGGTGCTGCGTAGGAAAGTCTGTCGGCCCAACGCCCTCCTTCTGCAAAGTTGACAGAGGCTGACACTTGCGCATTAGTGGCACTACGGACAACCGCTACGTCCATATGCCCTCTGCGTGCGGCCTGCAGAAAGCGGTGTCCTGTCCCAACCTAGCCAAGGGGACTGAGAAGGCTTGCTGTTCTCGCCTTACGGGCTGCGTGAGCGACAGCGACGGCCAGCGAACCGGCGACAGCAGCAGCCGTATCAGGGGGCGCCATAGCAGGAATCGTCATCGGTGCTGTGGCAGCGTTTGCGATAATCTGTATTGGGGCATATTTCTATCTCCGCCGGCGATGGATGGCCAAGTACGGGCGGCGTGATGACACACCTAACCATAATGCAGACGGGTATTGTGCAGGACGCCCTCGCATTGACGCCACTTGGAAGTCTGCGCCTGTAGTCCCGCTACCGGCACAGCCCGACATAGCGGAGCTCTGGACTTCAAACGGACGCAGGTAGTCGGTAGTGCCGAGAGAATGATATCCGAAGTCGGAATGTTTAATGTAATGGTGATATAGGGTCACGTATGCATTATGAAAGGCTCTATAACATGGTGGTTTATATATATAAGGGAGCTTCAGGTCCCAGGTTGTTAGGATTGATCTTCATCATCCAGCTTCTATACACTTATTTACCCCTAGACACTCTTCATTCCCTTCGATGGCCACGCCGTTTTCGACCGATGTGTATGGTCCTGTGATTTAGTAGAGCCTGCCGACAACCGGATTGTTTGTTTGGATGGGAATGTAACCGAAACCTCCAGATCGCATACATATTGGGTGAACAGGAAACAGTACTCGTTAAACAGCAAGCAATAAACTCCGAACAAACCAAGCCCACCCTGCCTAAACGTCGGGAATGCTAAACGGGAGAGCGGAAGTCTAAAGACTCAGGGTGAGGGATATGGTGATGGATAGGGGTAACATCAACCGCCGAGGTCCATTCCCAGAGTATCAGTCAGCGAGGGACACAGGTCAACCGTAGCAGTCCACCGATAATGCCACTCAGGACACGAAACAAGGACATACTTACCATAGGCGCGTGCCAGCGGCTTACTGCTCCTAATTAGAACTCGACCACATAGATCTCGGAAGTCTCGCTCACCTCTCTCAGCTTGTCGCTGATGCTGCACAGCTTCACGGCCTGCGACTGAATCATGAAGAGCCCGAAGGTGACGTCCTGCAGGACGGAGAGGACACTGATCCAGAAGGGCCTTCGAGCCCGCTGCTCGTTTCGTGCAGGGGCTCTCCTACCAAGGACCGCGTTCCTCGCCTTGCGGAGGACGGCATACGCCGCACCGACCAGCATGGCGACGAGGTCCTCGCACTGACAGACCCGCATCAGCAGCGTCTCGACGGGGCTATCGAGGGCACGCTCGAGGTCCACGAGGAGGAACAGGGCCGCCAGTACCCAAATGGGAGCAATGAAGAGCACGCGCATGCGCGGCCGCGACACGGCGGCGGCGGCCAGGAGCCCGCGCACGACGCAGCCGGCGCCGTGGACCCGCGGGGCCCCGGACGCCGGGAACAGCTCGCGCGTCAGCTCCCAGAGGGGGCCGCGCCAGGCGTCGGGGGGCGCAGCTCGG
>QJNZ01000932.1:0-34069 GCA_004155055.1 Monosporascus sp. CRB-8-3
GGGGGGCGGTCAAGAAGGAGCGCCAGGAGTTCGAAGCTGAGCACAAAGGAAGCTGAAGCAGCTGCGGAAAGAGGAGAAATGCAAGGAGAGACATGAGCGGCGGAGACGGGAACACATGAGGTCTGAAGAATGATATGGTAGAGAAGGGGACTGGAAAGGGATAGGGATGAAAGAAGACATCGCTCGGGGAGAGAAGACGATGACTGTCGTCACAGATCCAGCCGAGACGATGGGTGACGCCGAAGTGACGACTGTCGGCATAAAGAGAGAGGCCACTGGCAGGACGAAGGGAGACGACGCGAGGCAACGACTAGACACTAGAGATCGTGGCGAAGCAAGACATCTGTGGGAGAATGAACGGCGCAAGCCAGACTCTGATTCACTACGACAAGATGAAGATCGGCGGCCAGCACAGCGCAATGGGAGAAACAGAGATTAACTACAGGGGCACGAAGGGCATCTATATCTACAAAAGTATTGGCAGCAACCGGCTGCGGCGGCGCAGATGGCTTCAATGAGGGGCATTGTTCTACCTGTTGCCCTTGTTTCCTGCAAATCAGACGGATTCGCTGCACAGTTTACCGCTATTGAGGTCATAGTCCCAAGCATCGCTTCCGACACCCGACAAGACAAACAGGCTCTCCGTGGGGTCGTACTTGCGCTTGATCTCAACCAAGCGATGGTACGAAACGCCGTAAAAGTCCTCCTTAAACATGCTGTCGAAAGCGTTACCCTCGTTCATGTAGGCACCGGATCCAGGCGCCCATTCACGCCAGACAGGCTCCTTCGTCTCCTCCAGCCATTGCGCAGCATCGGCGAGCGCCTCCTGGGGCGAAACATTGCTGTTGATGGATGCTCCGTAGCTCATCATGTGGATGTATGCTGACCGCCACACAGGGTTGAGGGCACCGCGCATAACCTCTGGGACGTTTCGAGGCCCAAGCCCGCCTTGGAGGCCAATGACCATGATGGAACTGTCTGTTGGGTCCTGCGACACCATGATTCGCTGAAGATAGGAGGCCAAGGTCGAAATGGGAATATCGGAAAGCTCCTTGCGGCCAAGGAGGCGACTCGTCATCAGGCCAGCCGTGCCAGCTGCGCTAGGTGCCTCGTTGACGCTCTCGAAGAAAGCCATGAAGTCAGGTTGTGTCGACGGCTCGCTGAGGCTAACTGTCACAGTGCTGTTGCCTACTTCGGCAAGAATGCGATCCTTGACGGGCTTGAGAAGTGACGTTACCTTCTCCTCCGTAGTGTTGTACGCGAAAAAGCTAATAGAAGCCGAGACTTTGGGTGTCGAGTTGGGGATAGATGCATTCTGCAAGGCCGAGGCTAATCCCATACCAGTTCCTGTCAACCCAACGTCCATCAAATCAGGAACACTGGCCAGCAGGACCGCGAAGCCTCTCCACGCCGCTTCCTTGGCGGCAGTGTCGTTGCCAGCCGCGGACACCTCGATGGCGCACGAGACAACGTTGCCGGGGTTGGGGTGCGACTTGAGGACGTACTCCGTGACGACACCGTACTGTCCGGCTCCTCCGCCGCGGAGGGCCCATAGAAGGTCCTGGTTCTGCGCCTCGTTGGCGACGAGAATCTGACCTTGAGTGGTGACCACGCGCACCTGCAGAATCTGGTCCGCTGCCAGTCCGAAGGTGCTTGAGAGAGGGCCGTGGCCGCCTCCCTGAATGTGTCCGCCGACTCCGACTGTCTGATCAACGCCACCGACAAGGACTCTGCCGAACTTCGCTGCCCCTCGGGAGGCGGAGCCCCAGTTATGGCCGCTGCCTAGGATGATCGCCGCCTCGGTTCTGTTATCACTCGGAGATCGCCACCCCGCATCGAAGTCCAGGGCTTTGAAGTTGTGAGTCCAGATGGAAAGCGAGTAGGCGCCGGAGGATCTGTTACTCGGGTCAGCAAGCTGCAGCCTTGGCAATCATTCATTCATCCTTACCGCCCGTTGAGGTCATGCCCAGTTCCTTTGATGATGATACGGATATTCCGCTTGCTGGCCCATACCATCGCAGTCGCCACTTGTTCCTCAGTCGTAGCATTAACGACGTACTGCGGCGCGCCACCGACCTCGCAGCCCTTCGTGACAGTGTATCCTGGAGCGCCCGGCGGCACACAAGAGTTGTTGGCGTACAGAGGGGAGCCGATAGACTCGGGGAGGGAGGAGTGGTAGTAGGAGTAACCCCATTCCTTCTTAACGATTTCGCATGCCTGCGACGAGTGAAAGGGGTTTCCGGGATAACAGGACGAGGCGACGGGCTGAGTTTTGATGAGGGAGCCGCCGAGTGTCGTATTGAGTGCAGACCAGTCCGCCTCGGACGGCCAGTCGGCGTCGAAAGGGGTGAGTTTGCAAGTCTGCTGCGCAGAGACGCCGAGGGCGCAGAGGATGGTAAAGAACGAAGCAGTAACTTTGCCTGCCATCCTGGTAACTGATTGATTCTTGGATGAAGGCGAGGAGCGTCGATGGTGTCGACATAATCTTTGATACCCTCCCGGCCAGCCTCATTTATATCACGGTGGAATATTCGATTATCCCCTTTTTCGTATTCTTAACGACGTTCTACTACCGTCGTCGTGTTGCGGAGCCTCATTATTACCTTCGTCGTCATTCCTGGTCTCCATCTCGAAGCCAGTCTATTGGAGAGGTTCCATGAGGCTATGCCGACGACGGCTAGGCCGCGAGGGTCTTCCGAGGCCCACCAAACATGATGTTTTATTAGCGTACGCTTGGGAAAGGAGTACGAAGACCTATGACCTTGGAAGTATGGTGACGGTATGCCTCGAAAGGAATAGTACTAGACTGAGAGTCTGTTTGCCATCGTTCCCGCAAAGCTTGGGCTGCGATCCACGGCAGTTGTGAAAGCCGATCGAATACCAAAAGCGGACCTGTTCGATCGGCTACTTGCCGTTAACCCTGGTTTCCAGTCAAGAAATTTCGAATAGAATTATTTTGATCCTGTTTCTAAAATAAATACAATAAAAGGAAACGGGGAATTGAGAACCACATGAAAAAGGGCTGGAAACTAAAACAGGGGCGGCGGACTTTTAGGCCCAAAACACCCTATCGAAAACGAGCGCTTTTTCGTTTAGAATACGTAAAAACGCTCATTGGTGGAGCGCGTTGCGACGCAGGAACTAAGTGGCCCCGCTGACGACTTACACGCACCTCAGACGACATTGTGCAATGCCGGATCTTTCCCCTTCTTGTTTCGTCCTTGAACAGTCAAACGATCGTGGCGAAGGCAAAGATCCCTTGTGTCTTTCTGGAGAGAAATACCGAGATTGGTCCAGTCGCCCCCCCCTTTTCCCCTCCGTCTCCCATCCAAATCCATATTCAATCTCCATTCTTCCCCTGAACCTAACTTCTCCCCCGTCTCCCGCCAACAAACATCAAATCTTTAGATTTATTTCCTAATCTCTACCATCCATCAAGCCAATAAACAATGATCAGAGACTACTGGCAGCTCTCAGGCCCCTTTGGTCTCGCAGTCCGCGCCGGAATCCGAATCCTCCAATTCGTCTTCGCAATCGTCACAATCGGCCTCTACGCCGCCTCCCTTGCCTCCTGGGACACCTCACCAAACGTCAAGAGAACAGACTGGATCTTCGCCCTCGTCCCCGCCATCCTCTCGGCGCTGACCTGCGCCTACCACGTTTTCATGACGGTCACACACGCCGCCTGGTCCGTCTGGGACTTTGTCCTCACCGTCCTTTGGGCCGCGCTCTGCGGCGTGTCCTCAGGCATCCTCGTAGACGGCAAGTATGGGAATACTGTCACTGGGGGTATGAGGACGAGGCTCGCTGCGGGAGCGTGGATTGCGGGTATTAGCATGATACTCTGGCTCCTCAGCGCCGTTCACGGGTGTGCGTATTGTTGCACCTCGAGGACGTCGACGAGGACAACAAAGCAGCAAGGGGATAAGGTTGATATGGAGGAGCTTCCCAATGGACAACCGCGGAATGTCTAGAATTACTGCTTCTGATAGACATTTTTCTCCTAATCTGGGTTAATGGCATGGCGTTGGAAGAGCGGGCGGAACCTAGACAGACAAAGCGCAAGGAATAATCACATATCTGCAAATTGGGGCAATTTTCTGAGCTCAGCAAGACCGTATTCCAAATTTTTGAGAACTTTTGAGGTTTTCCGCAAGAACAACCTCGATTCACATAGAACGATGGTCTCTGGACAAGCAATCGTCCAAATAGAGGAATTGCCTCCTTCAGCTGTTCGAGAACGAGAAGGGATGGCCAACTTCACTTTACGACCGCCCCGAGGTAGTAAGACGACATTCTAAGCCTCGGATCTCGCATCTATGGCATTCTTTAGCGGGAAAAGTGATCCACTGGCTAAACTGGGAGTAGCCGGTATCCGACGCAGCTACCCAAGCAGACTATAGGGCAAGGCGAGGCATGCTTAAATATATGTACCGGGCCCTACCTCCCCTCCCCCGAGTCCGTCCCTTTTTCCATCCACCACAACTCAGAAAGTTTCCAACACGTGAAGGCCACCATGGGAGACGAAAAGAAAGACACCTTGAACTCCTCTCGAGTTTCAAAAGCCTCAGCCTTTGGGCTCGAGGATCTCCATCTCGAAGGTGAGGCGCCGACGCTCCTAAGCGGGCGAGAGCTTCAACGATACTCATCCGGTGAACCACAGAGGAGCCCTCCAGTTCAACGCAGCACGAAGACCAAACACCACCCGATTACACGCCACAATATACTCCACATTACACACCACAATACACACCCCAACGCCAATGGCCAATGCCCCTCAACATCGTAATCCAAGTCATCGGCTCCCGAGGCGACGTCCAACCCTTCCTCGCCCTCGCCTCCGCCCTCCAGAAAGCCGGCCACCGCGTCAGAATAGCTACGCACCCACAATTCTCCTCCTTCGTCCTCGACTCCAACAACCCCTCCGCCTCGACGAACAAACTCGAATTCTTCCCCATCGGAGGCGACCCAGCAGACCTAATGGCCTACATGGTCGAATCCCCCTCCCTGATCCCCAAAATGTCGCAGATCCGCGCGGGCATCATCCAGCGGAAGCGCGACATGTACACCGAGATGCTCGACGGCTTCTGGCGCTCCTGCATCCACCCGGATCCCCTGTCCAATATCCCATTCGTAGCGGACGCCATCATCGCGAACCCGCCGAGCTTCGCCCACGTACACTGCGCGCAGGCGCTGGGGATCCCCGTGCATCTGATGTTCACGATGCCGTGGACCAGCACCAAGGCGTTCCCGCATCCGTTGGCGAACATTGGGTTTTCAAAGGCGGATAAGAAGAGTACAAATCATGCTTCGTATGCGGCTGTGGAGTTTTTGACGTGGCAGGGGTGAGATTGTCTTATTGCGATCGATATGGTCCGAGTGTTGCTGACCGGGAACAACAGGTTGGGAGATCTTGTCAACGCATGGAGAGTCCAGTCTTTGGGTTTGGAACCAGTCCCGTCAACTGAGGGCCACCGTATACTGGAGAGCCTCCAAATCCCGTTCACATATTGCTGGTCCCCATCCTTGGTTCCTAAACCCAACGACTGGGGTCCGCACATCAGTATGTCCTCACTTGAAGAGCTGATTTCTTAAACTATGCTTACCATCAGTCACAGACGTCAGCGGTTTCTTCTTTCGCGAGCCGGCACCGTACGCACCGCCACCGGATCTAGAAGTGTTCCTAAAAGCCGGTCCCCGGCCCATATACGTCGGCTTCGGCAGTATCGTTGTCGGCGGAATCGGGGGCCTGATGACCATGGTTCTCAGCGCCATCAAGGCAACAGGCGTCAGAGCCATCATCTCAAGGGGATGGAGCAACCTGGCAGGCGAAGAATCCCCTGACGTGTTCTACGTGGGGGATTGTCCGCACGACTGGCTGTTCCAGCAAGTCGCCGCTGTAATTCACCACGGCGGAGCCGGTACTACAGCGTGTGGATTACGATACGGGAAACCTACGACGATAGTCCCGTTCTTCGGAGAGTAAGATTACCTTGGAAAATTCAAGCCTACTACGAAACTTACTGACTCCTTGTTCACAGCCAGCCATTCTGGGGCGCCGTCGTCGCAGAAGCGGGCGCCGGACCAGATCCCATCCCTTACCGTTCCCTTACATCTCAAAAACTCATACACGCCATCCAATACTGCCTCTCAACAGACGCCGTCACGGCAGCGAGGCGACTCGCCGAGTCCATGCAAATGGAGAACGGAGTCCAAGAAGCTGTCGATGCCTTCCACTCCAACTTACCACGGGACAAGATGGCCTGCGATTTCTTCTCCGACCAGCCGGCGGCATTGGTCTACGGGAAGGGGAAGAAACAGGTGAAGATGTGCAGACCTGTTGCGTCCATCTTGGTGAAGAACGGGAAAGTGGAAAGGAAGCAAATCAAGTCGTAAGTGCTGGCCGGAGGTATCCCTCAAGATTCTAGACACTGACATTCTTTCATAGGTACCGTTCGAAACCGATAAATATAGAAAACCAGAGATGGGACCCCTTGACCGCATTATCCGCAGCATCTCTCTCAACAATGGTCAAAATGGCCGGCGCCACCGCCGACATCATCGTAAAACCCTTTGAGGAATACAAACGCAGCAGCGAGTCGGCCGAAAACCTCGAAGAGAAAGTCGAGAATACCCGGAGACACAGCCAAGCCCCCGCCTTCGCAATGCTCCCTCTCCCCGGCGTCGGAGTCCCAGACGGCGCGGAACAACCTGTCTCCGGAACCCGCCCACCACCCTCCAGAGGAGGAGAAGAGTCGTCGGGAAAACCGGGCGCCATGGCAGTCGCCGCCTTCAATGGTGTCGGAAAGCTCGCCGGCAACGCGACCAAGGGCTTGCTGGTGGATATACCCCTTGCTGTCACTGAGGGTCTGAGAGCGGTGCCGAATTTGTACGGCGAGCAGGTGCAGAAGCACGACGCTGTCGAGGGTTTTCGCAGCGGCGTCTCCGTTGCCGGCAAGACCTTTTGCCAAGATATGAAGGGCGGCCTCACGGATATCTTTGTCCATACTTACACTGGTAAGAAGGAGCAAGGCGCTCTCGGCGCTGCCAAGGGGCTGGGTAAGGGAGTGGTGAGCTTGGTGACCAAGAGCACGGCGGCCACGTTCGGGCTCGTGAGCTACCCCGCCCAGGGGATCTACCGGAGTATATGGGCCGCATCGAACGCAGACATGCGGAGGAGCATCGAGGATGAAAAGTTGCTCGAAGGCGACTGGATGGTCTCCATGAGTCCCAGTTGGAAGATGGACCATACAGCCATTGTCGAGGACTTTGAGGGTATTCGAGGGATGAGAGGGCGATGATGATCAAGTCTGCCTTGTCAAGTTGGGTCATTCATTTCCTGTAGTTAGCATCGGCCTTGCGGTAGGCATCTTAGACGCTGACCGGGTGCGGCTCAAGGTTGCGTCAGGGGACCAGACCGCAATCTCGAGCATCGTTTTCTTCCAGTTTGTCTCCACACAACTTTGTCTTTGATACAATACGAATTCTTATGTTTCTTGGGGCCTTTTGTCGTCGTGGCTGTGCACGTTGATTGGTTTCCACGGCTCGTTCTGAATCCCCATGTCTAAGGTTTGAACTAACCACCCACCCACGCTAAAATTTTCACCCACGGGTGGTTAATTCGGGATCCGTGGGTACCCAAATCCAACTACGAGACGTTGCGGCTGGGTATCCTTTGAGTAAGTCAGTAAAAAGCAGCGCAGATACGTACGGGAGTGTACGAACCTTGATCTGATGGAACAATCTGGTAACTTCGCCTACCGTACTGTCACGAGCGTGAGCGTACACCCACGAACTGAGTTGTACGGGATTGCTCGGCTGAGTCACGTTGGTCTTAGCGTCGAATACGATCTTATCCGATTTCGTACGCGCTTTAAACGGCTTCGTACGCTTAGGAGGAGGCTCCTCGATGCCGTACGATGAGTACTCTCCTAAGTCGCCGTACGGATCCGGAAGCATGTCACCGAATGGATCCGTAGATTCTTGTACGGACTTGTAAGAACGCGTACGACGCTTTGCCTTGGACGACTCCAGGACGGCCGGATCGATTGTCTGCTCGACGAACGCGTCCGTACGGAGTCGTCCGTCCGAGCTTGTGGCCTTATCACTCGCCATGGCCAACGCGACTGCCCGTAGGCGTACGACTCTGTATGAACGGCTTTGTGAACGAACTTGTACGAGGGGTGTCGAGACTGGAAAATCGAAAAAAAAAAAAAAAAAAAAAAAAAAAAAAAAAACACCTACGCTCGTAGGTAGTGAGTGGGTACCCACGGGTACCCATTTTCAAACCCTACCCATGTCCGGGGTAAGCATTGTGGGATCTTAGCAAATTCATGATTGACAGGTCCACAGCCACCAAAGGTGGCCGTGTAGGATGGACGATGGTCTGCAGAGCCAGCGGGAAAAGGCACCACGGGTTGGCCACTCGCTAGTCAACCATTTCCCGGATGATGATGTTGTGGTAAGATGCACGGCGGTGCAGGGGTGGCGAAATAGGAAGGCTTCTGGAAGGGTTCGACGATGGGTCCTAGAGGCTTGGCCCAATTGGCATCGAAGGTTTAAGATCTGCGACCCGATAGTTCGACCAGATAATGACTTGGAGCTAGGACGAACTAGGACCCTGGAGGAAAGTGTTGTTTCTTCCCAACAATAAAGGGCGCGAATGAAACTCGAGGTTGTCTTTCAACATGCAAACACACTTTTCTGATGGTTGAGTATGCTCGCCTGCCCTGCGTGGTCCATAATTGCAGCTTCTTCACAGCAAAATCGACAAGATGAGAAGACGAGGATCGTGAAGTGTGAACCCAGTCAACAAGTTAACCCTTGTGGAGCCCGTGGGACCATGTAATGAGGATCCTGGGGAAACGTGGAGACGGGCTTCTCCAGATGTTAAACACTGTGGGTGTCGGGCGAAGATTGCAGCCAGCGATGGTTCGATAAATTATTTAGACTACAAAAGAAATAAGTATATTTTCAGCTAGCCACGTGTGCTATAGCACACGCAATTAGCCGAATATAACAACACCACCAATGTCCCCCTGTATGTGACAGGTAGAGCCCATTTTTGGGTTGCCGGTCTGGCATAGCGACCGCCCTTTCTGGATCCCAAAGACACCAATTCATGGCGTAACGACGCCTCCAACTGGGCGAAACGTGCCGGTTTTCTTTTCGGTTTGGTCATGCATACCATTCGCCGTAATATTCGTATCAAGGCCAATAATAAAGAATCATGTTCCAGCCGAAGACGAACACGACTAACGGACTGGAACCAGAGAGTAACGCTTCCATTGGGCAGGTGCTGAAATTCGCTGCGCAGGAAGAGCTCCAGGGTCCTTGACAACCACTATCTCCATGGCCCAACCACGATTGACGGCGCGTCATAGTACCTTAAAGTAAAGCCTCGGAACGACCTCACAGAGGAACTCCGCACCGCGACATTAAGGAGAAACCCGGATCTCAGGCCGTCGCTTCTATCGAGCTTGCGGGAGGAACTGAAACAACGAGACAACTACATCACCATCACAAGGAAAATCGAGAGCCTCACGCTTCAGATCGAGATGACTGTCAACGGAGAGGACCGTAATCGGTACAAGTCTAAGCGGACCGCGGCGTATAGGAGGCGTGCCAAGCGCGAGAAGGACGAGCTGAAGAAGTATCACGAGAGTTCAAAACGAGTGCATCCAGCTTAGCGCAAGGATCAACATCGAGACGAGGGACATCATGGCGGCGGACGCAGAAAGCCACTTTGACCGTATCCGCCATATGATGCCCGAACGCAGTCGCCTGCTAGTACCCTATTCCTGGGTGTGCCGCTGCGGAGTCCGGAAGGTATCTCCGCGATGCGGGATCTCATTGCCCTCCATACCAATGATAGTCGTGTCGTCTACCAGGAGATGCTACGGCCTATAAGCGGCTGCTGTCCGGTGCGTACTTCCAGCTGGGAGACGGTGCCACGGTGGTAAGCAATCAACCAACCAATCAACCCTTCCCCCGCCCCACCCTGAGAGAGCTATCATTTCTCTAGCTGGCATATTATTTTCTTCTCCACCATTCCCCGTTGAAAAGAGATGGCAGCACGTACTCTGCTGCCAGGAACGTGCGCTGAGGAAGGAACACGGCTACTCCAAGTTCTGTTTCATCCCAGCCTGCAGCGAGTGGATCACTAGCGAGGAGGAGTGGTATGCCCATTGTGAGGACCACATCGGCAGGAGAGACGTGCCTTCTAGGTGCGATCCAGTTAAGTTCCGCCGCGGTGTTGCTTGTGCCGGATACTGTCCCTTCTATCTTGGTGATGAAGGAGCACCAGCAGCGGAGAGGTTGGAGACGTTTCCGGATCGATCAGCGTGGCAGCGACACATCTTATGCTGAGATTCCCAGTACGTCGGGAAATAGATGTTGCCGGTTGCTCTTCTGTGCCCTCTGTCTCGTACAGGGCGATTCCGTTCGGAGAAAGACCTTTCGCACAATCTTGAACAGGTGCACAGCACTCCAGAGCCCCAGGCCGGCATAAAGCGCAAGTTCTCCCTAGACGGGAACCGGGGGGAAAAGCTTTAATCTCCCAGAGCTGTCAAGAGGAGATGGGGCCCCAAGCTCCTAGATGAGCCAACCGAGTCTACTGCGCCAAATCCATTCATATCTTGGCGGTAGGCCTTGATCAAAGGCCAAATGGACCCAGAATTGATCGTTCCAGAAACAGTCATGGTCTTTTCAGGTTGCAGCTCACCCCTATCCCAATTGTTTTGACATTGGTAGCATAGTTTTGAGCCAGACTCCGTATAACATGTCGGTCACATGTCTGTCTGTCAGCGATGTTTTCACCTTTGGCGCCTCGGGAGAGCAACCCTTTCATGACACCTTTCCAATGAAAGACATGCTTACTGTGGACGGTCCGCAAGAGTTGATTCCAGAAGAATGGGACGATTCGAGCCGCCAATTCTTCTCAGTCTTTCCAATATCTGCAAGGACATAGTTGATCCAGTTCTTCAGAGTGATACGGCCGCTCCAGAGCCAATGGTAATGCCAGAAAATGGTGAAGTACAGAGTGAAAGGCAGGGAAAGCAGCCTGGCTGGTGGTTCGTAGTATGAGTATTAAATATATGACCATTAATGCCTGCTTTCTAATTACCCGGGGCGAAGCCCCTTATATATACAGAAACAGGCCCTCGCTGGTGGGGCACTGGGGCCTCGAAAGGGTGTCACACCTTAGCACCTGACAGGTAGATGCAGTGGCGGAACCTCTCCAGCATCACAACGGAACACTACACCCGTGGTCTTATGTGCAGCTGCCGAGTTGGAAGATGTGATAGTAGAGCCGATGCCCGGCAGTCCGGAGATAACAGACCAACAGAGTCTAGCCGAGAAAAGGAATTCCAAGATCAGTGTTGCCTATAGATGATGCCTACACGGCATAGAAGTCTGCAAGGCTGGAAGGTTTGGGGTCCGAAATAGCGTCTTCTATGCCACATGCAACCCATAAAATAAGCTCTGCCACGTGAACCCCACCCATCGAAACTAAACGGAATTGTTAAATTGTCAAAACCCAATAAGTAATTCTTTGATCAACGTAGATGAGTATGATTCAATTGATCTATTTGTTCTCATCTTTTACAAACGAATAAAGGGCTCCTGTTTGATAGAAACATTCATCTGACCAAGCTTCTGTCATGTGATTCAGCTCTGAAGACCCGGAACTCTCTGACATGAACTACGTTAAATAGCTGTGAAAAAGCGGGAAGAGCGATATAGCTAGTGGGTAGTGTTTGCCAGATTCTCGCTGTTTTGGCAGCTGAGAAGAGTCTTTGACTTCTTTCAATCATCGCCAGAAGAAGTCAGATGCTACTCCATATGATACTCAATGATTATTTCCTTGCTCCTGATCTATGACGTTCTGCCCAGCCGCGAGCACGGTATCGAACCACCCAGGGCCTAGGGGACGGGAAGATCACTCTAACAGGCACACTGGCACCTGAGCGTGCGGTTCGCTTTGGAATTGCCGAGACAACCATGCAGAACCCCTCAGATTGTGCACAGCATATGCCCACATATAGATAAGCTTGACATTGATGGGCCATGATTGGTAAGATAGGAATCTTGAAGTGGCTAGGATTCGAGGGGACCTGAGGTCACACATGATTCGTAGAACCGACGTAGTATCCGCGGCCGCCTAAATCTATTAATATATAAGTAATATGAGATTAACCTATCAAGAATAACGCACAGCGGCATATGGGAAAAGAAGTGGTGGCAGAACCATGTATTTAGGAGTCACGATCCGGGATATCGCACAAGTTATCCGGGCCTTTTCACTACAAGTTTTCTCCTCTCACCGGCTGTAGCAGCCATTTCGTCCAAGATGCAGTGGAAAGCTCTCGCCGTTGCACTTCTCGTGGAGCATGGCTCCGGCCAAATGTTGGAGATGATGCGTTTCAGTTGCTCGCAGCTCGTCGTCGACCGTATAGACCCTTTAGTCAATCCCGGCTCTATACCGTCGCCGCATCTCCACCAAATCGTCGGAGGTGATTCTTTTAACGCTTCCATGGACCCGACGACGCACGATCTTCCTACACTCTCCACATGCACCAGCTGCACCTTCTCGGAAGATTTTTCTAATTACTGGACCGCGGTTCTGTATTTTCGAGCCCGTAATGGAACGTTCAAACGCGTGCCTCAATTCGCGAGTGAGGGTCTCCACGCCGATGGAGGCATCACGGTGTATTATATCCCATCGCCCGATAGACAGGAATCGGTTACCGCCTTTAGGCCCGGCTTCCGTATGCTTGTTGGAGACGCCTCACTACGTTCGCCAGGCACGGCGCGCAAGGTGTGCCACCGTTGTATGCCAGCGTCAGGAGACAATAGAAACATAAATTGCGCATCTCCGGACAGCCAGGCCCTGCCCAACGGCTTCTGTGCCGGCGGTATACGTTCGGTCATTACCTTCCCCACCTGTTGGGATGGTAAGAACACAGATAGCCCGGACCACAGGAGCCACGTTGCCTATCCAAGCTCAGGATCCTCCGATACGTCGGTTGGTGCGTCTGGTGTCTGCCCAGCAAGCCACCCCGTAAAGATACCCCAAGTGATGTTAGAAGTCATGTGGGACGTAAGTGTTATCGGTTCCTCTTTCCGGTCTCCCTCGTGAGCCGCCGGCCTCGACTTGAGAGTCTCATCTTGTGTTACAGTGGCCTGGTGGGGGTTGCCGTGAGCTCGACTTAACTTCATTAGGGCACCGAAGAAAGTCCATTTGCTGACTCTGTGTATGCCACAGACCCGACCCTTCAATAACAAGGACTTATGGCCCGAGGATGGCTCGCAGCCGTTCGTCTGGAGCACTGGTGACAAGTGAGTCTTTCTCTAGCGGTACTCGTGGTCGGGCCGCGACTCTAAAAACAATTTGCAGGGATGGATACTCGCAGCACGGGGACTACGTCTTCGGCTGGGAAGGCGATTCTCTCCAACGTGCCATGGACGCCCGCTGCAATGACACCATCTGCAGCACATTAAAGACCCAGTCCTCAGAGGAGGCGATGAAGTGCACCAAGCCGCCGGTTGTCAAAGAGGACATCGACGGATGTAAGTCACATCTCCTAACCATGTGTCTTGAGAAGCCCTCACGGGCTTAGTCTGGCTGACCACTTCGCAGGGTTGACTGAAATTCCGGGCATGGCTGGGGCTACTTAGGTCAATTTCCGTGAGACTTTGGCTTTGGGCGGTTGGGAGCGCGGAGTATTGGAATGGAGCGTCTATGACAATCATAATTACATGCCGGATCCGCATGCAAGCGCTAGCCTAAACCCTTGGCCTTCGGGGTGTCTGTCTTACCTGTGATCCATGCGTATCGGTTGAAATCGAGGAATGTCGGTAGCTTCACTGGGTCGTCTGGATTAACGTGGGCTAACATGTGATCTCCCCCAAACTCCAGGGCAGCAGGTTGGATCAAAGCCATATCATGCGAGTGCGGCGTCTCTCTCCTCCCGGACAAAAGTGGCAGTGGAATACTTCTCAGTATCCTTTCATCAGGTTATTTTATGCCCCCGATCTTTTCCGAGGTGGCGACGGGAGCACTATTTAACTTGCCGCTAGATGTGATGCAAAAGTCAGAGCCTTAATGTTATAATTACCACCGTGACAGTCCAACGTTCTCCTAGTGGCCCCGAAAAGCGCGCTGCCCATCGGCTGGAGAGTGAAGGGGAGCATTAAGTTCGACCAGGTCTTTGTCCAGTTGAACTGGGCCAGAACCTCGCCATCATGATCTACCGGGGAAGAAGAGGAAGGGTTATGGCTGCTGTTACCTGCTTCAGATGAATGGATAGCCAAGAGGGAAATTAACATTTTATAGACAATGGGGCAAATTCTATGCCGTGCTTGGTTATCGCATCAGTTGGGACCAAAGAAGAGGAATCCATGCTTCACGATGGATCGGGTACCTTATATTAGCTTCCTCCTTGGCGCAGGCCGTCGACGGCAAAGTCAAGATCGAAGCCAGTTATAGGAGGAGTACGAGGAGAAGGGGAGGAAAGGTGTAAGCGAAGAAGGCCTATGGTATTACCGGAAGGGTACGAGCAGTCGATCCGGGTCCTAGACGGCCCCATTTGAAAGAAAACGGTCTTCCGGGTCCCACTGCAAAACGGAAGATGGGCGCTTATACCACGAAAGGCGGCCGGGTCGGGCTGAACCCGGACGGGCAGGTGGGCCCTCGCACCTATTCACCACCATCCCCACTGTCAGACCTAGCTGAAGTCGATCAGACAGCTAAACCTTAGCTTCGTTTGATCAACAACCTAGGGAGGATTAATTTATGCATTACGCGTACAGGTTTCTCTCAGTTATAGCTGTTTTTATGTGTATTTAAAGAGGTTTCGCTACCCTCACTTTCTATCTAGGACCTTCTAGAGGTCAACCTGATAAATTGTCTTCCTTCAGCCGTATATGCTTCAGTGTGTGATGTCAGGGTCTCATACCCACAACTCCGCTTCAAGCCGTGTTCCCTTAATTGGCTCAAGATAACCCCCGAGGCTACGAATTACTGAGTCGTCGAGCTTGATAATGAGGCTGATCAACAATGAGTCCATGGAATTGGAGGACTTTATGGGGGGGAGCCATGCGCCAGACTACGCCATCTTGTCACACACATGGGAGGACGGTGAAGTTACCTTCCAGGACTTCACTCGTCCTGACGGGGAAGTGAGATCCGAGAAGAAGGGTTATCGAAAGATTGAAAAGGCATGTGACCTCGCGAGAAAGACCGGGCTGAAATACGTATGGGTCGACACCTGCTGCATCGACAAGACAAGCAGCGCCGAGTTGACCGAAGCCATAAACTCGATGTTCCAATGGTACAAAGATGCCGTCGTCTGTTATGCATGGCTGAGCGACTTGCCGGAGGAACATCTTGTGCCACCCGAGTCATTCGCGTCATGCTTCACGAAATGCAGGTGGTTCACTCGTGGCTGGACACTCCAAGAACTCATAGCGCCAAAATGTGTCGAATTCTACGACCAAGCCTGGAACTTCCGTGGGACGAAGACAGACCTCAGTGGCCTCATAACTCAAGTCACCGAAATCAGTGGTGAGGTGCTTCGTGATCCTGAACGTCTCTATCGCTTCTCAGTGGCGCAAAGAATGTCATGGGCAGCGACACGACAGACAACACGTATCGAAGACATGGCCTATTGTCTGCTAGGAATATTTGACGTGAATATGCCAATGCTATATGGAGAGGGCTCGAGGGCGTTCATCAGGCTTCAGGAAGAGATTGCTAAAGAGACTAATGATCTTAGCCTGTTTGCTTGGAAAGCGACCTCTATGGATCAGATGTATCATGGCGCCTTCGCGAGTTTGCCCGCCGAGTTCCGCGATTCCGGATCCATCACACCTGTCAGTGATACGGCTTTCAATCCTGACTTCATCATGACCAACAAGGGCTTGCGCTTAACAAACAGCCTCCTCCATCCGGGACAAAACGGGACATACCTCTTGGACCTGAATTGCTCGCAACCCACTGGCAGTCGCCGCCGGCAGATCGGTATATGGATCAAACCGCATGGTGGAGGTGTCTACAGTCGCGCCAAAGCTGATGAGTTTGGTACCCTAGACCCAGAAGGTGTCGGGAAACCCACTCGAGTCTTTCTTATTAAGCGCATCAACGCAGCCCGCTCGGCTGACCTAGAGGGCAGCCACAGCCGCGCCTTCATGTTTCGAAAGGGGTTTAACGAACGCGACGCCATTCATGACCCGAGCTTCCTGTTCGAGGCTACGTTGATGCAACCGATGGGGGAGTGGGACCCGCAGAGGCGAATGTTCCTAACCCACGGGGCTTCTAACTTCGTCGGCTTTGGCTACTTCACCCAGCGATCGGATATTACCATTGGCGAGGAAATGTTGGGCGGAGAATCGTTCCTAATAGTGTTTGGGAAGAACGCCGCGGATGGGGGACCGTGGGTTACGATTGCGACTCCGCTCGATGGCGGGGAGCTGTTCCAGTGCATGAATGACATCCAAAAAATGGGGGCTCTAGGCAGAAACCGCACCAAGCGGGCTGTGGTAATGAAGGATTACAATAACAACGATCGCAAGGCGGTCTCTGTGACCATCGAAAATGCCACGATAGAAGGACAGATGGTTTACTGCATCGATATGTTCTACCACGATGCTGCTATTGCTAATCGCCGGGAAACCAAGGGAGTTAAGTCTCATACTTCATCTCGTCGTAAGAAAAATCGTGTAACCAGTGATACACGGTCACGGTTGCATACATGGGAGGATATGGAATTTGGTGAGTTGTCTGTGTAAGGAGGCTTCAGGTCCCAGGTATTTAGGATGAATTAGCATTGCTCCATCCAGCTCTCTACATTCGTATCTACCTTTGAGCACCTTCACTTCATTTCATTAGTACATACGACGGGAACTAAGGCTACTTTTCCCTTTACCGTCTGGAACTTCCTACGGCTTTAAAATAACGCTATGGTTAAATTACTGTTGTAGCTGCTTTGCAACGAGCTCGTTATAAAAAATATAACTTTTTAAAGTTATAAATATATTAAAGTTATAACTAAGAACCGCTTATACAAATTATACTATTTTAAATTATAAATAAATTAATAGGGCGTATGTATCGTACCGTTTTTAATTAAATAATAACGATATTATATTAAGTTAATAAAATTTCCTAATACTTCTTTAATTACACTAATATTCTATATGAATGCAGTGTTCTTTTTACTTGGATTTTCTCTAAAAAAAAAATTGACAAGGATCCCAAGCAGCTAAACTCCGTTTCATCCGTGTTCAGGGGCTTCTTTGGAATCATACAAGCTTTCGCTCCAGGGAACGCCCCTAATCCCACGTGGAGAATGGGCGATGGGTAAAAGAAAAGATCTCACGCTTGTCTACCCGTTTGGTTATCATGAGCTAGCCACCTTCCTGGCCCAGACAGTATTAACCCCCTCTGGAATCGAGCCTCATGCAGATGAAGACCTGCCTAGAAACTATCATTGTGCCCTCGAAATCGCAATAGAAATGGGCCAGCACAAGACTCCCGGTCGTCTCCTAGAGACCCTTCTAAAGAAGTGGTTACGAACCACAAAATCTCCCTAGAGTCTTGATGCGAGCTATAGAGAAGAGACTGGCGTGCGGCAAGGTAGTTCTACCGTTTTCCGTTCTTGCAAACGATTCAGGAGAACCTTGCCTCGAGATAAATGGCCTAGTTGAAGAGGCAGCCAAGAGAGGCAAAGTAGCTTCCTACACATGTTATTGGATACGGGCCGGAGATTCGAGCCCGCCGCGTAAGTTATCCTGGGCTATGCCGTACTCAAGGCCGACACCTTGGTGGACCTCATGGAGGTCCTTATCAAGATAGGACAAGATGTCTGTACCGTGGAGGCGGACTCAACAGCTATATCAAAGACACTGGGACAGTGCAGTAACGACGGCTTCCCGTCCCAGGAACCCGCCGTGCTCCTGATCTGTGACAGTCAGGCTGATCGCTAGGAAAGAGTGCATAAAGTGCGAAAAGTGTGTACTGACTTAGTTGATCTCAGCTCTAGAGAGCGGTGGCCAGAAAGCTATATATAGCGTGGGGGCCCCCGGAATAACGTTCCTGCGGGGTGCCTACAGGCTATGGGTCTTGATGACTAAGTAAGTTACCCCTATTCTGCGACATGATCAATGACGGTTGCGGACGTCGAAATCAGGAACGATGGGGCTCCCCCTCCATGTACTGCAGCGTGGTATTGCAGCGAAGAAGTCATGAAGCGCCCGATCGAGGCGAATGGAGATCTGAATGCTATTCCGAGGCTCACGGATGGATTTCTACTTCTCCGCGCCGCATCCAACAACGCAACGATTATAAGGCTGTTGTTGGAAGCCCACGCCGATATCAACGCTAAGGACAAAGCTGGCCAACCCGCCATATTTGTTTCTGTGAATTGGGATTATAAAGATTCGGTGGAGGGACTTCTCTGATGTAAGCCGGAACTGGACGTTCTCGTGACCCATGAGACTGAACCTTCTGAGACTCAGTGGAAGGGCAACACGAGGATTATCGACTTTTTTCTTGGCGCCGGTGCACATCCTGTCCTTTACGGACCTGATGAGTTGGATACGCCATGACTTCAGTACTGTGTGAAATCAAACGGACTGGAAGCCTTGAAACCACTACTACTATAAGACTTCGGCATGGATCAGAAGGATTCGTGGGGAGAGTCAGCGTTGGCCCCGGTTAGCTCTAGAACAACGGCTGAGCTGGTCAATCATCCTGTCCGCCGCGGTGCCTCGATTTACATGACCAACGAAAGAAATGATACACCTTTGGCCGTGACGATTGGTGTTGAAAATATCGAAGTCGCGAGACTGCTTATCTTCCTGGGGACAGACGTCAACGCAGCGGCGCACAGTCGGGGGTCATCGCTGTATATCGCATTCAGCGACGCTTCAGCAGAAATGGTTGAGTTGCTCCTTGGCAATGCACGGGGAGTCAACCAAGCGACCGAGGGGATTGCGGGAACCCCCCCCTCCAGGCAGCATGCCTCGGAGAAGATGACTCGGATAAGGCTTCTATGGTCTGCTACGTCCTCGATACCGAAGATCTGGACATTAAGCAATCTAGTAGTTGGTGGAGCTGCAACCTGAATGCTGCTCGCCTCGCGGCTGACTTGTCTGAGGTTAAGTACCTTCTCCGACGCAGCCGTGTGGTCACAGTGGAGGATCACATAGGAGACGACCAATCCATTTCCCATTGTACCGCACCGTCGACCATATATGTGTCTAATTGAGCACGCGAGAGTTCAAGATCCGGATATCAGGGACATATATGCCACGTCGATTCTCATGGACGAATGGTGCATAACGCGGTTTGGCGAGTCCCATAAAGCATAAGCTGATAAACAAACAACTCCGTATTTCAATCTGCAACTTTGGCTGTGCCCTCCTTAATTCTTCACCGACGAAGACTTATGAAGGAGACGGAAGAATAATCATGCCCAGCCATTTACCATAGATTACATTGAATAATTATAATCTCTGGCGAGGAACTGCCATCTTGCTATATCCATAGAAAATAAGCTGATCCGTGGTTGTGTGCCCGCGTTATTATTATCCCTCTTCTCGAAAGTTGTCGAGTAGGCTCTCGATCCACCCTATCCTGCCCGTTTTCGGGTCCAGGATACATTGAAAATGGGTACACTCGTTGAGTACCGGATACGAGCGCAGCCACCTCTTCAGCGTGGCCTCCGTGATGCTAGGATCACGAGCAGGTCCAGCCGTCCCTCCAATTAGGCGACTGTCCTCCTCGGGCGAACCGGAGGGACCGGCCGCCGCCGCGGGGTAATTCTCCTTAAGATGGCGCTGCCACTTCGATATGACGGCGTTCATGCGATGGGTCGACTCGTGGATCCATTCGTCGTGCCCTAGGAGCGGGGCGCTATTTATGTTAAGCGTTATGCCTGCCGACTCGTCGGGGCTTGATGATCCTGCGTGATGTACGTCGTGGTTCGTCTGCACCAGGAACTCAGTTGAAGTCCGGATGCTGCCCTCGAACAGGTCCTTCTCGATCACGGCCGCCTCACGACCGTCGCAGAGAACGATGTAGCACGGCGCACATCGCTCAGAGGCCAGTTGTTTTGCTTGATCCACTAGAGTTTGAGCCTTGGGAGAGGCATCAGCGCTAGCCCCGGCTGAATGCCCTTCTTGGGTACGAGACCCTCCGTCCAAGATGAATGACCGAAATACAGATGCAATGGATTTCCGTCGTCCTAGAAGCACTAGAAGCTGATGTCTTCTTAGGGCATATGTGGAGCAAGTATGATTAGGGCGAAAGTTCATCGAGAGCGACATGTCCTGCCTGCAAGCACCGTTAGCTAAAAGTTAACCGTTGCCAAATTCACTTGAGCCAGCAAAGGCCCTGGCCTACCTGACGGCGGTGAGTGTGCCGACGAAACCAGCGTAAGTGATGGATCGAGCAATGATTCGGTCTGGACTCTCTGAGGACGAGTCGACAAATTCCAAGACAACCAGCAGACCTCTCAGCTCGTCCATCCCCCAGTCGAGCGTCCGGAAATGCATCATACGCATGCGAACGGAGTAGTTCGTCGCACCATTTCTATCGCTACCCTTCCCTGACGCCGACCTAACCCGGACCGCGCCGGATGTGCAGCCCAGCAGGTAATCGAGCAGAGAGTTGAAGACGACGAGCAAGTAGATCTCGACTCCCGCGGTCTCGGAGATGCCCTTTATCTCCTGAGTCTCCTCGTCGTCGCAGAGGCGGCGCAGGGACGCCTTCGCGAGGAGCTTCACCGACCACCGAAAGGCCGCCAGGGGAAATAAGAGGCCAAGGATCTTATCGAGGAGGTACCGCAAGGACCGCATGCGCTCCCCGAAATCTTCCGCCAGCTTGACATAGCGAAGATGAGGCGGAACGGCAAGGTCGATGGTATACGCCGGGAGGATCCTCTCTGGAACAGAGATAGGGGCCATGGACTTCAATGGTGATAAGGGTGGAGTGGCGTCCTAGGTAGGTGCTTATAGCTAGTGTGAGTCCCGTCGCTACTATAGCTTATATGAACGAATGTCGATGGCGGCACGAAGATAATCTCACATTGGAAGGTAGAACTGTTTGGATATTAGGCAGCAGGTAGGAGGTAGCACGTGCGGGAACTGGGGAGCCAATAACTCTCCAAATCCGACGTGGTTGTCCTCCCAACCCAAAAACAAACTATATCGAGGACAAACCCGGGGAAGGAATAATAGAATATCATGTCGCACTTCCGTATTAAGACAGGCACCACGCAGGTTGAAGTAGGAGGGACCGGTGTAGTGACATTTTATCAGGTTCGCGGTGTATAGGCTTTACTACGTGTGTCCAGTCGTTGAGCTGGATGGGACGGATAGATGCATATACGAACATGAATCGCAACCCGCTGCAACGGAAACATTCCGACTGGTATGCGATTTCCAGGGCAAAATCCATTGGCCCCGGGTAAGACGTATCGCCTTAGCCGGTGCTTGTACGGTTAGTTTTGATGTTTCGAATGACAGTTTTCTTTCGCACAACTACCCGAAATGAAAGTGGGAAATAGGATGGATGTCTATGTATGAATATGGATTAATACAAGTCTATTTGTTGCTTTGACAGGGAGACTACGGTTGATTATGACGTTATGAAGCTGAGCGGGATGTGTGAAGCAGTACACCAAGTAGTGACGCCGTGTCTCTACACCGCCTACCGTATTTAGATTAGAATGCTAACTTGGTGAGGTGGGCCCTTTTTAAGGCTCCATCGGTCCCGAGTTTCGGATTTCCGTCGCTTCGGAGCTGCCTAATAAGCTGGTGGTATTTATTCCATACCGACCTTCACATGCCTCGAAACACGGGATTGCGATGCTATGAATCTCGCCTGCCACATCCCGTTTTGGCGCATTCAATGCTGGCAGAGTACATCCGGCCATGTCTTTGCGACCGTTGTCCCGTAGGTTATGGGCACGGCCCTACCGAGTGCCGTCCTTCGCGTCGCGGCGGCATCTGAATACGGTCCCGAAATGTCCAGAACCCACATGCGAATGCGCCGAAACGCCGGAAATACCCGAGGGTCTCGAATTGGACAAGGAAGGCAACTTGAACGGTCTCATATCAAATTATGCCGAACAAGTTCTGGTTTGCACCGGTAAAGATGACTGGTCATCACGGATCGAGGACGATGACAGCGGGGACAACCTGGCAGCCGACCTCAAAGAACTTATCGGCCGGGGCGGGGTCTACAGTGATGTGAGTTGGTCCATAGCGGGGAGCGGTGTGGCTGTGAACCCCCCCAGAGCAGTCCCGGGACGCTGACGGTAAGTGATCTCTCTTTAGCCTTTCCACAACGTGTCCGTTTTAAATTCTTCATTCCCATCTTCGATCTCTAGACGGCCGGAAGTCCAGACCACTTCTGCCTACCTCCTCCCGAGCTTCAAATATGCCCCGTTCCTTCCGAGAGTCTCGTTCGACTCTGTTCAGGCGCTAGTCAGGGGCTACTTACTCCCGGAGAAGCTGCATCCCATGCACGATGGCTTGTCGCCGATCCACAGAGATCGGTTACTTCGGAAGGAAGCGTACCAGAATCTGCTTTACGGCGTGCAGGATGTAACGGACGTGCTGGTCCTAATATGCGGCCACGGCGGACGCGACATGAGGTGTGGAATAATGGGCCCCGTTCTGCAGAAAGAGTTCGAGGCCAAATTGCCTCGAGCGGGATTCGACGTCTTGCGAGGACCGGTGATTGATGAGAGAGTCTCGGCGCCGGCCCTCTCCGGAACCGTCGGGGAGTCTGCGCAGACGGCAAGGGTGGCTCGGATCAGCCATATCGGCGGGCACAAGTACGCTGGCAACGTGATCATATACCTACCATCCACGTTAAAGAACCAAGCGGGCAATCCTCACCCGCTTGCCGGACACGGAATATGGTATGGGAGAATTGAGCCGAAACACGTTGAAGGCTTGATCCAGGAAACGATAGTCAGCGGCAACGTCATCCGCGACCATTTCCGCGGCGCGATAAAACAAGATAGGGAAATTTTCAGGTTATAGACGCGACTTCGGATATCTGAGCCTTGTATTATATTCACTAGATCTGGATACGGGCAACGTACGTAAGCAACATTGAATGTATTATCCTTTTCAGTGTCAGAAAATCGTATCACGTACCAGCTCTCCATAACCCCATATATCGCAATAAATCAAAATATCATATTAGGATTTAGCTCCCGTTATTAAGAGTTACATTAACAACAAATTAATACATTATGGATTAATTAAATAATTATCTTTATAAGTTATACCTTCCCAAATCGTTTAACGATTTTTACTAAATTTTTCGAATTAACCATGGTTACAAAATAATTGGATAAAAAAAAAAGCTTATCCATAGGTTGATACGGGAATTTTCGAACCTAATAAGCTTCCGGCAATTAGCTATTCCTTCCAATTTCTTGCGATACAGCTAAAAAACAACCGCCCTTTTCAGGTTAAAAAGTTGCCCGAAAGTTCTTTAAAGCTATTTAAAAGCTTCATACCGCTTTAAATAATAAAAAGCTAAATCGGTTATACGGAAAAAAACCGTTATTACGGCCCCTAGGGCTACGTTTTTTAAAAGTAATATTTCGAGCTTTTTATTATAGCTGAAATATATACCTTTTTAGCTATTCTTATATATATAAAGATATATCCTAAAAACGGCTATTAAAATTATTAGTTTTAATACCCTTATAATCCTTATTATAAGGTTATTACGGAATATTTTAATTAATATAGGTTTAATAACATTTTCCACTATTTAACTTATTAAAACCCGGAAACGGAAAATAATATTTACTTGTTACGTATATTCCAACGTATATAACGTTTTTCGAACCATATCATAGCTATATTTATAAGCTATATCGTAATTCTTTTAAAGATCGTTATTAACGAAAGTATAATATACTTTAAAAACAGGTTTATTATTACCACTACTGTTAAAAAAAAACTTACGCTTACGGGCTTTAAAGTATAAATAATAACAATTATAAAATACGTTTTTAAGTAGTTATAATACTTTAACGGCGTTAGGCTTATTAAGATTTTTTATCTTAATAAACCGCTTAACGGAAAAAAGTTACGATTATTACGGATAACGTTTATAAAGGATAAGTTATTAAAATCTTTAAATAATATATAAAAAGCAGTTATTACGTTATTTCGCCAGTTTCCCCGATAATTATATTATACGTTTTTCGATTATTTATTTACATTACTAAACTTATTTCTTTATTTTTGTCGTTATATAAATATTAAAATTACAGTAATAACCTTTGCGAAATCGGATATATAAAAGTTATTCCTCGAACTAAAAAAACTGGATAATTAACGGAATAACGTATTATAAAACCATTTACGGTATAAAACTACCGTTAATTATTTCGTTCAGTAATTTACGTAAAAGGATAACGTATTAACGTTATTTATATCAACTGTATTTAACGGCGAAAAACTTTATCGCAAGCAGTATTTAAAAAGATTAAAAACGAAAATAATTAAGCTAAAATAAGGTAATTCGAAAATTAAACGCGTTAAAATTCCTTTTTTCGCCGAAATTTATAATTTTAATAAGGGTTACGTTAATAAAGTTAATTAATTACGAAATTATAATATTTTGTAATATAAAATATGCGGCTGCCGTAATAAGGTTTTGTTCCTTAAGTTCCTTATTAACATTATCCTTATTAATACGTATATCTTTTAACGTAACTTTAACGGCCCGTTAAAATAACGACAAACCTTATCCTAACGCAAATAAAGGCGTTTATTATACGAATACTTTTTAAAAAAATACGGGTATAAATTAATAACGAAACGGAAAACCTGGAAAAAGGCCCGATAAAAAAAAACTTTTAATATTAACGTATTACGGCATAAAACGGTCTTTACGAAGATAAACAGGAACTATAAGGCTTACGAAGGCTTTAACATATAATCAAAAGCAATAACAGAAAAATCAGCCTTAAGGGAAATCAATAGGAATAGCTTTAGTAAAAGGAAAAATATTTAATAAGTTTACGACTATTATGGGGTATCCCTATGTAACTCCGAATATTACCGTTACCTTTTCTATTATACAAATTGTATATAAAATTATGTACTTCAATCGTATTGGATGCATCAGGTGGGACCGGTGGAACGTCCTCACGTAATACGATTTTATGACACGGAAAAGGATGCATGTTTTTACCCTCAGATAAAGGAGTACAGTACCAATACTGAAACGCAGTATGAAATGCTGCTAGGTTGGTGGGGAAACTCGGATATAAGCATAAACCGCACTGTGCAAATTAATGTAAGTATTTTTTACGAAAACCGAACTACCAATTCAGCGACTTTTACACTCGAATGGACTCAGCATGACCCTAAATAATTATTTCACCAACAATGGGATGGTCCAGCCGGATACGACCGCGCTTTATACGTCCTCAAGCATGTAACATTGTAAGTCGGCGGTTCAGTTCACCGTCCAAGCCCACACAAGCGCCATCTCAAGTCCTCGGATTGTACCGAGCACCGTGCCGGAGAGGTTTCTCCGATTCTGCAGCACATCAATCCCAGGAGGCGCAAAATCCGAAAGATGAAAACGGAGCGAGGCCCCACAACAGGTCATTCCTGCTCTTCCTCGGGGGTGCCGGACTATGTCTCCTCGTCGGGCTGTCGCTGTTCGGACTCTCCGGCTCCGGATCCGACGGGGACGTTATCAACAAGTCCACATTTAGCGTCTTCACCATCACATCCAGGGAGCAGGTCTCACCGACGGCCTTCATCCTGACGGTCCGCGCCGCCGGCAGCGGGAGCGAAGGAAGGGGGGGAAGCGCAGCAGCAGCCCACCAGCGGCAGTCAGCCCGCATACGGCAGGCCTGGGACCACGGCCTCTGGTCCGTTGAGATAAAGCAGCCGCAGCTGCAGATCGCGCGCCACTACACGCCGCTGCCACCTCCCATCACCACCGCGACAGACGCGGGAAGAGAGCGGACAAGGGAGGACGAAGAGCTCAGGTTCCTGATCCGTAGGATGGACGGCGGCGAGATGTCCAACTACCTCTCGCGGCTGGACGTCGGCGACCGCGTCTGGCTGCGCGGCCCGCACCTCGGCTTCGACGTCGCGCGGCGCCTCGGCGGCGCCGACCGCGTCGTCTTTCTCGCGGGCGGCACGGGCGTCGCGCCCGCCCTGCAGGTCGCGCGCCGGCTCCTCCTCGCCAAGGATGCAGGCCGCGACGACGACCAGGGGCCGTCGGTTTCCCTCCTCTGGGCAAACCGGAGGGGTGCCGACGCTCTGGGCCGGGAGACGAAGCAGCAGCAGCAGACGGGGTTCTTCGGGAGGTTCTGGGGCGCGCCGAAGGCAACGCCTGGCAACGGGGCAGGGGCGGAGTCGTCTTCGTTCTCCGAGCAGATCCGCGAACTGAGACGGAGATACCCCGACCGCTTTAGCGTGCGTTACTTCGTCGACGAGGAGGGGTCGTTCATCGGCGCAAAGGACGTAGTCGCCGCAATGTCCCCCCCTCACGCGGGGGCTGGGTCAAGGCTCGTGCTCCCTGCCAAAGACTGCCCGTGGCATTCGGCCACGGCGCTCGAGACGCTGCCCAACGACGACGACGCGAGTCGTGGCCCGGAGTCTCCGTGCATCTGTGCTCGGACGGCGGACGAACACGCGGGGTCGAACCTGCTCTTCGTCTCCGGACCAGAGGGCTTCATCGAGGCGTACGCCGGGCCCAAGAGATGGGGCAAAGGGGGAGAGATGCAGGGGCCCGTGCAGGGCTTGGTCGGCCGGTTGATGAAGAAGGACGGTCGTCGTGATGGGATGGATAACTGGCTTGTACTTAAACTGTAGAAGATATATACCTATGTACATTAGGGGTATGTTATCGTGTGCTAGCTGGGGGTTGTTACTCTGGTTGTCTACGCAATCCCATTCGGGCTAATCATCACTATGAAGGATGTCAAGGTAGTCATCAGACGCCCTTCTTCGTTAAGACCCCGGGACTTCCGCCATAATGGAGACTCCAATGCTCACCACTTCATTACACGTTATCTAAATGTACGCATATATAGAGTGTCCAGAAGATGACACTCTAAAAGAGCGGAGTAATGCATTTATTCGGTCCCTGTAGCTATGCATGATTCCTTGCTCTGGACACTATTCATACACGACGACCCCACGCAGGCTCAAATGTGTCCAAACCACCGCAAGTCTACCCCTTTGGTATAAAAACGGCGCCATTTTGCCCAACACCCAAGCCCAAACAAACCGTGGCTTCCCGCACACCAGCGGCCCTCGTTTTACAGACCCTAAGCCGCAACGAACATCCTCCTAGCCCGGACCCCTGTGATGGCAAGCATAGCATGCGTCGACAGGTCAACCGGATTTCGGCTAGACGAAAGGGGCTTCAAGTCCCACTACCGGCGTCACATCGCATAAAGGCGGTTTCAAGGAGTTGGGAAGATACGACAGCATAAAAATGACCGTGAGCCTCAACGAGATTTCGAAACGAGACTCGAAATCTCGTCTGATACGTGAATATGCATTCAGCGGCACGAGGCCAGAAGGCCGAAAGCTCATGAGCAGAGAGGTCGCACGAGAGTAAAGGTGGAATTATGATAGTAAGCTCATTCTTTCGGTTGAAGAATTTGAATAAGCGCGTGTGGGATCAAGTTAAGATGAAGCGATTGTTAAGGTGTTGTGGGGGGTTGCGCTAGCCAAGCAGCAGGGAGTGTCTAGGGGTGAATGGGTGGCGTTGGGCAGGCACGAAACTGCGTGAGCGCTCTCACCAATCACCACGAATCGGGCAATAGGTTAACGGAAGGCTGCGTAAGATGGAAGGGTGCTGTAATAGTTACAGGAGGCCCGGTAGATAAGTCCCGACGTATACAGATTACACTTTGGTTGTTTGGGCCTATTTCCGCATCCTCCTCGTGAAGGAACAGAATGACATAAAAGAAGATCCAAGGCGATGAAGACCAGCGATAGGGAAGCAGACATTGAGTTGAAAATCGCGGGCTTGTATGTACATATAATAAATATAGCGAGAGAAAACCAATAATATCGTCGCGGCCTTACGCTCCAACACACAGGATTCTTCCATTTCGCACCACCGGAACCACCACTTTACCCCTTACGTAACACACCTGGCACCGTCATTAAATGATGATGTCTTGAAATTGGAGGCAAACGTAACAGTGTACGGAGGGCTAATCGCAAACTTGTAGATCTGGCCCCCGTTGTTCTCCGAACCATACAATGCGCCGTCGTCGGATCCGTAAAGCGCGCCCCACTGGTTGTTTCCAGCGATGTTCCCCAGAATAGCTACGTCCGACCAGCTACGAGTCGTTCGGTCCCATGACATCAAGACAGAAAAATAGCCGGTGACGGCACCCAATGGTGATAATGTCGCTCTTTGAGCCACTGTCCAAAGAACATTCCCAGTATTCGGCACATACACCCAGTCGAACACCCTGGTGCTAGCGGGCAGCGTCGAGGCGGAGGTGCCGCTCTGGACTACCTTGCCGAAGTTGGCTGAGCTTGGTAACAAGTCGACCTGAACCCACCCATTGCCTAGGTCACTTGCCCAGTACTGCGACATCTCATCCACATCGCCAGTGTTGTACACAATCGCCGGGAGCACCTCGCTCACCTTGGTCGACCCGCCTTGTGCATCGATGCGTATCAGGTCGACCTTTGCAGGAGTACTGTATGTACCAGTAACGGCGTATAAGAAGTTTTCCGCGGCACTGTAGCCCGCGGCATTGAGGCTCCCGGTATATGACGGGTATATCGTCGTCCCAACCTGCGCGTACGTGCCGGTAGTGACGTTGACCCTATAGAGAGTCTGCACCTGAAGGAGGTATCCAAAGCCATCGCAACTCAGCCTCGGGAGCGGAGTTTGGACGATGACTGTGCCTGGACTTGTCCCCACTGGGGCTACGGTCTGAGTCGTCGTTACGGCTCCCGTGTATCCCCGGGTGGTCGTCACGTATCCCGGAGGAGTCAGGACAATAACAGTTCCCTGAGTCGTGCCGGCCTGTGCGACCGTAGTTGTGGAGGTTAGCTCTCCTGTCCATACCGTAGTTACCGTGGTGGTTCGCTCAGGAATTAGTTGGATAACAGTTCCTGGAATAGCTCCCACTGGGTCGATTGTAGTCGTGGCAGTTACTGTTCCAGTATAAATTTGCGTGGAGCTGACATAGTTCCCAGGCGTATAAACAATAACAGTCCCTTGTGTCGTGCCGGCCGGTGGCACGGTAGAAGTTACAGTTCCTGGTGCTGCGTATACTGTAGTTATCGTTGTGTATCCTGGAGGGGTTTGAACAATAACCGTCCCTTGAATCGTGCCAACTGGTGGCACCGTGGTCGTGGTAGTTGCTATTCCTGCGTATACCGAAGTCACAGTCGTATATCCAGGTGGTGTCTGAACGATAACTGTCCCTTGAGTTGTGCCGGCCGGTGGTACCGTGGTGGTGGTGGTTACTAGTCCAGGATATACTTCAGTTACCGTCGTATATCCAGGCGGGGTCTGGACAATAACAGTTCCTGGCGTGGTGCCATCCGGTTGAACTACGGTTGTGGTGGGTACTAACCCAGGGTACACTTGGGTGGTATAGACGTAAGTCCCAGGCGTCAGAACAATCACAGTCCCTGTTATCCAGAAGTCAGCTAGCTTACTACCCAACATATAAGGACCATTGCTAATGACTTTGAAATACATGCGGAAGTTGATGGGAGCAGATCTGTTCGCTAGGGTGATCACTGGGCGAGAGAAACGATTTGAGTTGATATTTCTATACCTACCAGTTTCGTCCGGGCCGGGCACCACAGTAGTAGTTGTGGGCACGGCACCCGTGTATGGTGACGTGACGGTTGTATAAGGAAAAGGTGTTCGGATGATAACAGTCCCTTGCTGGACCCCGCTTGGAGGCACGGTGGTGGTCGTAAGTGGCCCTGGGTATGCTTCCGTTAGTGTGGTGTAGCCCGGCGGTGTTAGAATGATGACAGTTCCAGGTTGCGGCCCGCTCTGAGCTACTGTAGTTGTCGTCGCAATCGCTCCCGTGTATGTCTCGGTTATGGTTGTGTAAGCTGGTGGCGTTTGTATAATAACCGTTCCTGGTTCTGGCCCACTTTGAATAACCGTGGTGGTGGTGAGGCTCGAGCCTGTATACTGAGTAGTCGTGACATAAGCTGGAGGAGTCAGGATGATAACAGTGCCAGGCGTAGTTCCACTGGGCGATACAGTGGTAGTTGTTGGACTCGACCCTGCATACTGTGTCGTAGTGACGTAACTTGGCGAAGTCCGAATGATCACAGTACCTGGCACAGTACCGCTTTGGGGGGCCGTGCTCGTTCCTGCTACTCCTCCTGTAGAGGGGTTTATGTATTCATATGTCGTCACAGTGCTTATAGGAGTCTGTATTATAACAGTGCCAGGTGCAGTGCCGCTCTGGGGGATAGTGCTGGGTCCTTCTAGCCCTCCCGTCAACAGATCTATGTATTGGTAGCTTGTCACAGTGCTCACGGGAGTCTTGACGATGATGGTACCAGGCGCAGTGCCACTTTGCAGAACCGTACTAGTTCCTGCCACTCCTCCAGTAGATGGGTTTATGTATTCGTAGGATGTTACAGTGTTCTGAGGAATCTGAATGATGATGGTACCAGGTACGGTCCCGCTTTGAGCGACTGTGGTAGTTGATACCGCCGTTCCACTGTACTCGTACGATGTGACAGTACTCGCAGGAGCCTGAATAATAATAGTACCGGGCGCAGTCCCACTGAACGGGATTGTTGTAATGGTTGATGACGCTGTGCCATTGTATTCATACGACGTGACATAGCTCGCGGGAGTCTGGATGATAACAGTTACAGTTCCTTCCGTGCCACTTGGGGATTGTGTGGTTGTTGAGACCGCCAGGCCACTGTATTGAGATGTGACTGTCACATAGGCCAACGGGTTCTCGATAATAACCGTTATGGTCCCTTCCCCATTACTTGGAGATCCAGTCGTCGTTCTTATAACGGAGCCAGGGTAATGAGAGGTCAGCGTGACGTATGGATACGGAATTTGGATGACTACGGTTCCTGTGCCGTCTGCCCCGGTCGGATTTCGGGTTGTCGTTGTCACGTTAGGGCCTGGGTAAGGTGAGGTTACCGTGACATACGTGTAAGGGATTTGTACAATAACAGTTGCCGTGCCGTCTACACCATTTGGATACTGCGTTGTCGTAGAGAGGACTGGGCCAGGGTAGGGAGATGTAACTGTGGTGTACGCAGGACTCGCAACCGGGGTACTAGGGATGGTAGGACGCGCTGTTGAAGTTCCAGGGCTAGTATTACTACTAGGTGTCAAAACGTCCGTAGTTACAGGTGCTGAGTTTGAAGCGGTACTCGGCAGCGGCGGACTTGGAATACTCGATATCGTAGACGGGCTTGCCGAAGTGACAACCCTACTAGTTCCTGAAGTGCCTGGAATAGTGGTGAATGGGGAATTCGAAGTGCTGCTAAGCATCGGACTACTGGGCGTGCGACTGCCTGTATTCGAATCAATACTAGAGGTCGCTGTCATTAGAGTTAGCTTATCACTATTTTACTAGCCCCCCTGTCATTGTATCGGCGGCCAGGGATTGATTATGTGTGGAATCTTGCATACCCATCTGGTCGCTTGTTGAAGTGTTGCTTGCAATATCGTCAGAGGGCACTATAACGCCATTCTGACACCGGTTCACTAAAACTCTCAGTAGCCATACCGATCATCTAGTTGTGTAAGTGCAGCCTACCAGTATAAAGTACCAGGTCTACCGGCACACAAGCAGGTGGACCTCTAGACGCCGTAAACGTAGCATAGACCGTCCCGTTGCTGACCTGACAAAAGCTTGCTGCTCCCTCATAGAACGCAGCATTTTCCCAGACGAGAACGCCATCAACAACCATAAACAAGCTGGAGATAGAGCCCCCCGGGTAGTCGGACAAATTGATATAATACACGCCAGGGTCCACCGAAAGGACCCTCCCCGCCACAGGCCGCAGGCGGCCTGCGCTTTGCACGTAAAGTTCGGCTTCAGTGCAGTTTTGGGGATTCTGGATGGTCGAGTTACCCACGAAACCCGAACTCCTAACCGGATCTGGCGTGTCTAGAGATTCATCTTGCCGTGCCCAAAGGCTAACGTTAGGCCATCGGCGCCTAGGCTTCACTGGGCTAGGGCTCGTTGCGTTCCTGGCTTTCAGCTGGACGCTCAGAAGGACTATCGAGAGGGCGGAAGTTGTTGTTCTGGGCGGTGACGCGGAAGTACCGGTTAGAGAGATGATTTGGGCACTCGTGATAGGACTAGCGTTGGAAGGACTCGGACTGCCGCTAGATTGCGTCCGAGTAACGGAGGACTTAGGCCCCTCCCCAGGTGGCCTGAGACTTCCTGATGGTGTTGGCGCAGGACTACTAGGCTTGCCGGAACTGTTGGTGGGTGGTGAAGAGATGCTAGGTGGTGAAGTCAAATCCGATGACGATGGACGTGGCGGACCTATCGACAGAGAACCATGACTGCTGATCGTGGTGGTTGCGGTAACTGTTTCTTCACCGCTGGCAGCGCTTGATGGTCTACCCGTGTGGCCCGGACCAACATCTGTGCCTTCGTCCTCGTTAATATAGTCTCCAACTACACAGAAGGTGAAGTCCAACCTTGACCATCTGTTGCAGAGGTGTTTTCATCTGGTAATGTAACTAATATGGTAGTCACATAAGTATAGCAAACGGATTTCACCCCCTGCAATGTTCCATCGCGGTCAAAGACGTTTCTCAGACCATGAGTATTGGGTCTAACTGCTCTGATGAGCTGTCCATGATACCCATAGATAAGAACGGCCACAATGGCAGTAAGTCCCCTCATGTTACCTGTCTGTGCGTAAGAAAGCCATGCAGTAACGACCGAACAGAGCAGGAAGTAATAGTGTGTGATCAAGCCAAACACGGACACGTACGACACAAACGCTGACGTAGATGGGTATCACGCAGAAATAACAGAAATCCACACCCGCCATATTGTGATCGACGAAGGTCAGTAACGTGCGTGTCTCACAGCGGAAAGGGGTACATGGCAACATAAAATCGACCGAGGAATGTAAATACGCGTGAGACAATCACTATAGGCACGGGCCGAGCCGTCGCAGTACGGGGTCTCTAATCACATCCGGCGGAGGCGTGGGATCGCAGCAGGACCTCCATTCCTCGGCATAGTATCGAAACATCAAGACTGCTTGGTTTGAATCATGTCATTCGTAAGTCGCTAGGGAACATGTTCTCGTGAGACACCGTCAGGAATGAGGGAGGCCGTCACATCCGGACTTCAGCCACTTCTTACTAGGACTACTCGCGAGAAAGCTTCGACTCTGGGCATTATTGTAGCCGAATTGCCAAACTTTGAACCATCCGAGCAAGCGCTTTATAACGGGAATCGGATCGACTGAAGTCAATGGAAGTGATGTCAATGATGGCTTCCGACAAAATTGGCGGAAAAAGAACTGTATATCGCAGTAAAAGCTCAGGCCAGTGTATATTTTGTGGTGATTCTGATAATCGAGACCATGCGAGATGGGTGGCTTCCAATATATATAGTGGTAGGGTCCAGGTAGGTAGCACCTGCTCTGCGTGAAGTGCCTTCTAGCGCAGTCAAACGTAAGGGTTGAAATCCCTTAAATCGCCTAATTACACATAAGACCGCCGAATATGTCGCCATATCCAGGTATAGAACATGATTCTTCTGCTATGTATCCCACTGTCTATTTTCGATACTCTATAAATTTGTTAATTACATAACCAGTTCAGCAATTAACTCTTAGCAATACCTCTGCAACGGTTCTTTATTTCATCGTCCATTAATAAATAAGAACCCTTCTAAGCACCCGACCTGAAAGTATAAATAAAGAGATTTGCTATTTGCGCAGTGAACCTTTTGCTATTTACGCAGTGACCCACTTTCCAGCTGGCATACACCTGGCACACCTGCCAGTTCGCACCCAGTCTTCCCTCAGAGACCCCCTTAAC